>PVKS010004517.1:0-92561 GCA_004027875.1 Aplodontia rufa
AGAAACAATGATATTGCAGCCTTTGAAGGTAAATGGATGGTGATGGAAGAAATCATGTTGAGTGAAGTTAGCCTAACCCAGAGAGTCAAGGGTTGAATGTCTTCACTCATCTGTGGAGGCTGGAGCTAGACCCTGGCCAGTGTGAAAGGTGGTCACCTCTCATGTATTAGACCCAGCAAAGGTGTAGTGACACATAACCTAGGGAATTCCTAGAGCTGTATTGGGAAGGAGTGGGGAGGGGGCAGGGAGGGGTAAGGGGGGAAGAATAGGGTGGGTTTTAGGGGGTAAATCTAATTTTAAGAATATGTATATATCATATTTTGTTGGATGCATTTTTGATTGTACAATAACTAAATTTCTTAATAAATAAATTGCTCTATCATAGGGTCCTGACAAAAACAATACAAAAGTGGTGATTGAGGGGACCAGGCAAACTGCTGAGTAATCACTCTGGCACCCAGTCCAGTGTCTTGCACATGGGGCTCACTCAGTCAATATTGATGAGTATATGAATCACTCACCAAAGGCCTTTCAGATGTGAAGGAAACCAAAGGCCCCTTAAGGAGTGGGACAGTGAATTACAGTGGGTAGGGTTTGGTTGAGCCTCATAGATTTGATAGATATTACCATTAGTAGTAGCATTGGGGCTATAATGGTCTGTCTTGCAGGTCAGTTGCTGTCATCCAGGGACCATGTGCATTTGTGGCTAAGTGGGAACTGAACATGAGCAGCATGATTCTGGGGTGAGGGGACATGCATCTTCCACTCTCTGTCTTTGGAGCTGGAGGCTCCATGTGTTACTCTTGTGATGTCATAAAGCAACTGATGTCTTAGTACATCCTACAAGAATTATTTCCTCTTTTACTCTTTCTACAAATTGTACCTTATGATCCATTGAATTTCGCTTTCCTATTTTCCCAACATTTCTCATTTTCTGCCCTTATTTTATCCTCTCTCTCAGGCCATTGAGAGAAGGAAGAAATGTTGCTTAGCAACCGGTATGAAACTAGTCAATACCGTTCCTAATATTAACCCTTTGCTAACGAGTTAGCTGCCCAGTTGCTGTGGTTTTTCGCTCTCCCCACCTGTTTTAAATATGAGTTTGCAGAAGTTGGCAACCCAACTGAATGTTCTAATCACAAACATTAAGGATATTTGTGGACAGTTATACGTGTTAGTAAGTTCCAACGTTGCAAGTTATATAAGTCATCTGTTGATTAAAGTGGTTCACTTTGGGATTTTTGATTTAGCAATTTGTCATGATTATTTTAGATTTCTCATTCAGTTTTAAGCAACATGGTTTCTTATCTCAGCAGATCTATACGGTGTGTGCATGCTGGATTTTTTTTTTGACATTGAACTTCGCTCATCTCACAAGCGGAAGATGGGTTTTCACAACTGTATGTCATCTACTGTTCCTTGAACTGCTGTGTGCAGGTGTCACGCCACGCTCAAGCGGGCCCACTTGGTTCTTATGCAGGTGTCTTGCTCAGCAGTCCTTTTCCCCATGAGCTTCATCTGTTGAGAGAACACATCATAGTGCTGGATTTTCAGGTGCTGCAGTTACTCTTCCACTGGAATGGTTTCTTTGGCTGTGACTGGACAATATTCTTCCAATGTTCTTGAGGAAGTGAGTGATACAAGGCAACAGAGTTAAAGGTTTGGGTTTGTTAATTTGCCTTACACAAAACTTGGAACTTGGTTTTCACTGTGTATCTTCTTACATTTGTGTCCCCTTCACCTTGTTTACTGTAATGTTGTGTCAAGTATCCTCCTATACCAGGCTTCCTCATGCCAGTCAATGTCACCTCCAAAGCATGGGTTAGTGAATTGATATCTCTTTCTTAGGGCACAAGTAACTTTCCTGAAGTCTCTATAGATAGGACGTCTCAGGGGGTAGATCAGAACTGATTGTCCTGCTCCTGGCAAACAGTGGGCCGAGTGAGTTTTGAACCGACTGGGGGTTTCATGTTGCCACCTTCTCTCCCTTGACTGTATAAGGGGCAATTCCCCTCTCATGTTGCATCTCCTGGATGACCTGGAAGGTCATGTGGGTGACCATCCTTGAACCTTACATTGCCTTGTGGGGTGACTCTAATTGGGTTGCTCATGTTAGCTCCGTCCCTAGAGTTTCCATACACTAACTCATTGTTGAGTTGTGGGGTTGTGTGACCTCCCCAATAGCTTGAGGGGCCGGTATTCCAGTCTTGGTCTCTGTTGACTGGTTGTTTCAGTTGGTGAGGAGAGGTATCTACAATGATCACATCCAGTAATACTGAAGACCTTAATGACTTTGGGAGCGCACTTGTTCACAACGCAGTGGTCACATCGGGCTCACCATGGTGTGGTTTTGAACTGTGACAGATATCTCCAGAAGAGAGCAAACATTGAAAGCCCCTGCGATCTCATAAGATAGTAGCTAGGTTCTTGCCTTACTCCATTCAGAACAGGAAAGGAGAAAGGACATATAGACACAGGAGTGGGCATGGGTGTAATTCTAGCAGCTTCCATTATAGAGCAATTACTACGTGGCGGGTCTTGTTCTAGATATGTCCAGCAGACTTGCAAGGAACATATTCATCTCTCCTTTTTGTTTTGTGCATGAGAAAACTGAGACTCTGAGAGGGTCAATACCTTGCTTCTGGCCAAACCACATAGCACTGGCAGAGATTTAACTGCAGAAAGGGCCTGGCTGCATCCTGTGCTGCTCTGGTGACCACAATGTCTCCTTTGCCAGTCGGCTTCCACTGGAAGGCAGGGAAGAGCTTGGGTTCTGGTGAACAGTATAGATGTGAGAGATGGGGGAATCTGGTTGTTGATAGGCCCTAGGCTGGTTTTCACCCTGTAAATTTCACCCTGTAAAAGCTTTTAGTCATTCAGTTTGTACCTTTGACCAGCCAAAGCTGTGTCAGGAACCAGCGGGGAGATGTAGGAACAGATTAAAAATTTCAGACTCCGTAACTCAGAAAATCTTTCTGTCTCTCACTTCCTGCTTTGGTTGGGATCTTTCTGATTCTCCTTTGCAAAATGTGAAACAATGATCTCCATTCACTTTTCAGTGGCCAAGTATGACTGCTGTCCTATCACAAAATGAAGAGTTTGATGATGAAGTAATCCCGCCTCTTCTTGGGTGCTTCACATGCCTGGCCCCAAAGCTAAGCACTCAGTGAATATTATTTCTTCATCTTTCTCTGAAAACCATGTAAAGTGGATGTTGTGATGCCCATTTTCATCGGAGAAGGCAGAGACTCAGAGAGGTTCACAAACTGCCCAAGATCACACAGCTAGGCTATGGCGTACTGGACTTGAACTTCAGATTTTTCAGATTTCAGAGCTGTTCTTAGCCGTTCATGCTGCTTGGTCTCCCTATCTTCTGGATTCCCGAAGTGGATAGAGTCTGTTCTATGGACTCGAACATGGATTTTCCCTGTGTTGTATGTTGTGCTTGCTCGTTTGTTCAGTTAAAGCAGAAGCATCCAGGGGCTGGAGCAGTGGCTCAGCAGTTACAGAGCTTGCCTGGCAAGCGCGAGGACATGGGTTTGAACCCCAGCACCACGTACACAACAAAGTGTCAGAGCAGTGAAAGCCACATGAAAGACTAAATAAAACTGATTCCCTCTTTGTTTCTCTCTCTCACTTAAAATAATAATAAAAAAAAGCATTAAGCATCCAAAGGGCAGGAGCCTTCAGTTTCTGGGTGCTCAGCAAACAGGGAGCAGCCCTTTATCCTTCTCTCCTCTAGGGTAGCTACATGGCATTGTCCCTCCGAATGTTGATGCAGAGATGCTGTGTTCCAAGTGACGAGAGGAAGGATGCTGTCAGCATCTGGGCCCTCTTACGGAAAAGTTGTTAGGTATGGTGTGATCGATCCCGAGCCTACTTTGGAATTTTTATTTTTTTAAGACCGAGGGACAGTGAGAGAAAGGAGAGACAGAAACAATTTTTATTTAGTTTTTCATGTGGCTTTCGTTGCTCTGACACTCAGTTGTGTACATGGTGCTGGGGTACAGGCAAGAGCCGTAACCGCTGAGCTACTGCTCCAGCTCCTGGATTATTTTTAATATCCCAGGAAGTAGCGTATATGGATGAGAGCTCTACCACATACTTGCTGGGCGCCTGCTTCATATGTCAAGCGTTTGAGAATCAAATGAGATTAAGCCTATGAAGTCCTTTGGTGTGGGCTCACACATGCTCAGTAAAATGGGGCTCTGTGTTTTGCTTTTGAATTTTACTCACCAAGTATTTCAGTTCTTTATTTTTCCATGGACAATTGTGAGAGCCGAGTATAAGGCTGAAAATTCTGTGGGACCAGGTTGGTTAGAGCCTCTGTCAGATGAAAGGTTGAAGGGCTGCGCAGAGAGACATTCTTGCTTTGAAGGTGTGTGAATTCTCTTCCCATCCGTTTCAGCAAGTTGGTAGAAAGGGGACATAAGGACTGAGGGTTCTCATCTGTTTGATGAGCCATCCCCCCAGCGAGTCGTGGTAAACATCTCTTGTCACGTGAACTCCCCCCTGCGACTGGGGATAGTTGTCGCTGCTGAACACGGTCCCCTTAACCTCTTTACGTGCCCTCCCAACCAGTCTCAGCAGCAAGCCACTAGACCCATTGATTGTTTGGAGCTCACCGCCCTCTGTTTATATCTTGCTCATTTCACACACTGAGGAAGCAGCCTTGCAGCTGCCACTCAGTGTCCCCCCAACATTGGCACAGGCAGGGTTGTGGCAGCTGCGGGATCCCAGGAGGAGGAAATGGATAGGCCTTGCACTCCCTGCCAGGTGGAAACTTGGTCTCTGGCTCTTCTGGATGTTGGGGTGAGGGGCAGCCAGCCACATGGTGTTGACTGCACCTTTCTTTCTTTCTTTCTTTCTTTCTTTCTTTCTTTCTTTCTTTCTTTCTTTCTTTCTCTTTTTTTTTAAGAGGGACAGTGGGAGAGAGAAAGAGAGAAATAATTTTATTTAGTTTTTCATGCAGCTGTGGTTGCTGGGGTTTGAACTCGCGTACTCGCGCATGCCAGGCAAGCGCCATAACCGCGGAGCCACCGCCGAGTGTACCCTCCTGTACTCTTCTAATTACTGTCCCCCACTGCTGGGCCACCTTTTCTTCTACCAGTTCTGCGCCTTACCCTTCTACAACAACAACAACAACAACAACAACAACAACAACAACAACAATGAAATCTCTGTTGCTTTTCTATGAAAATCTCGACTTCTTCTCAAGGGATTGTGCTGTTCGTCCTGGGGCTATCGCTGAACTTGGAGCTAATTCAACTGCCCACCTCTGAATCCTTTTCAGTGTTCTGTAGTCACAGAATAAATCCTAGAATCGGTTACCACAGAGAATTTAGGTGAGTTAGCTTTGAATTTCTTAATCAATATTGGTGATCCTTTAAAAGTAAGAAAATTATGAAAAAAAGTACTAGTTAAATGCAGTTGGAGATGTGGCATTGCTGGATTTAAAAATTATTACTTACATTTGTTTAATTATTTGTAGAAATAATGTGTGTATATCACAAAAATATTCTTTTTGTTTTTCCCAAATACTTTATATTTAGAAGTGATTTTTTTTTTAGTTTTTTTTTGGGGGGGTACCAGGGATTGAACCCAGGGGTGCTTAATCACTGAGCCATATCCCTAGTCCTTTTTATATCTCTTTTATTTTGAGACAGGGTCTCACTAAATTGCTGAGACTGGCTTTGAACTCGCGATCCTCCTGTTTCAGCCTCTCAAAACACTGGGATTATAGACATGCATCACCCCTGACTGCAAAGTGATATTTTTAAAAACGTATGTGTATGTGTATGCCCTTGTCATGTGCTGCTGTGTTATTCAGCTTTCCATTACTGTATCAAAATACCTGGAATGAGTAACTTATAAAGAGAAAAGGTTTATTTTGACTCACAGTTGTGGAAGATCCTTCTTCTCCATGATTGGGTGGATACATTGCTTTTAGTCCTCTGGTAAGGGTTCTGGATGGCAGTGGTAGGGAGTATGAGACAGAGAAAACTTCTTTCATTGAGGCCAGGAAGCAAACCAAACAAAAACAAAACAAATAATAAAGTGGAAGGTTCCAGAGCCCCACTGTTCCCTTCTGGGGTATAACCCCTTTGACCTTCCTAAAGGTCCACAGCACCTCCACATACTGCATAGAAGACAGCGATCCCAGAAGATTGTATTGCCTAGTAACACCATGGCTGTTTTAGTTGCTGTAAGCATACTCTTTGATGTTTCACAATGACAAAATTACCTAATGATTAATTTCTCAGAATGCATCCCCATTGTTAAATGATGGAAGTATTTCTTATGTGTGTACATGTATATATGCTTACATACAGACACATCCCAAAAATATTTTTTTTCTTAAATTAGCTCTTTATTTAGAAGTTTTACATTTAAAAATACCATGTGTATGTGTTCATATATATGTAAATGTGTTACAGGCATGCATGTGCATGTATATACACATGTATTCATATACATCTCAAAAGCATTTTAATTTTTCCTGAGTATTCTCTTATCCTCAGTGAGCTACTCCTCATTCAGGGAGCAGGCTGGGCAGTTCTCGGGTGGAGGGAGCCAACAGGGGGAGGGTACGTGTTGGGTACTGGCCATCATGCCGTGTAAGTGTGTTGACATGTGGACATATTAAATGGTGGGCCTTTCCTGAAGCACTATTTGGCTGATAAAGCTCAGCTGGGTTCTTACTGAGCTCATCCTTGCACAGCAAGAAGACATCAAGTGCTGGCTTTGTGACTGGAGAAAGCCTTTCTAGTCCTCTGAGAGAGGCTGCCTGGACTTGCTCAGGGAGCCTTACAGGGAGGAGATTCAAGCCAGCAGATGGAGGAGAAAGAGACAAGAGCGTAGGCCTAGGCGCATCTTCCCTGATGGGGCCTGGTCTGCAGAGTGGGGAGGAACATTGGGGCCCTGGAACTGTTGTCTGGTCTGACCTGTGTCCTCCCAGCAGAGGCAGACAAGGGCAGCCAGGCCTGCGGAGAGGAGCAGCCATATGGCTGGTCACAGCCTTAGGAAACATGTCCCTCATGCAGGGCCTGAGCAGAAAGGACACTTCCTTCCTACAGTCTGGGCAGGGGCAGGATTAAACTGTGTTTACCTCATTTTATCTGTGGCTGCATTTGGGAGATCAAGGGAATGTATCTTACAATGAAAGCATTTCCATAGCCAGGCTCACGCGACATGCACCTCAGATCACCCCTCCTTGGGCAGTGTTGAAGGTAAAAGCCATGATTCTGTGGTCTGGGGATGCCTTTCAAATCCCAAACTGTATAGGCAGGAGATACCATGTTTGGCTTTTCCAGGGAGTGGGTTCAAGGCTATAAGGTTGTAGACCCCTCCTAACCCTCGGTCCCAAAAGAATTAATGATGTATCTTAATTCATAAAATTAAATGGCCCAGTCTTCAAGCATAAGATCTGAGAGTCATGTATTCTAAGAGTAGGGGTGAAGACTTTTCCTGATTTTATTAATTCAGCAGCCTACATTGCAGGCTGTGTACACAGTTATCTGTGGCTGAACTACTTGTCCCTTCAAATGGGCAGGAGTTAGTGATCTTGGGCGAAGGAATATCTTGTTGGAGGTGAGCAGACGTAAGAAGATGGTGGAGCCTCTCCTGTCCTGTTTTGTTTTGTTTTGTTTTGTGACTTTGAGAGAGAATTCTTGAGGAAAGATAGAAGACGGGAAAGGAAGTCAGTAAGAAAAGTCATTTCAGAAAACAAAGGAGTGAAGGGAAATGAAGGAGGGTGTTGAGACCAACTGTGGCAGTCAGCACACTGCGTATTCTCCTAATCAGAATCTCAGCTTAAATTAACATAGGCAACATGAAATTTACGCATGTATCTAAAACTCAGCTGGGCTGAGCCACAGACTCAGACAGCACCATCACAGGGATCCCTCCCCCTCCCCGTCAAGCACTGCTTCTTGCTTCTTGCTGTCGCAGTGGACTTGAAGGAGGGGGATGGCGCCAACACCACAAAGCTCACATGTTCTCTAGCCCCCCAAAAGAAAGACTTCTCCTTTCTAATGGTTCCACAAATCCCAGATTGGGTCTTTTAGTCCCCAAACTGGTGTCACATCCACCTGTCTCAGCAAAGTTGGGTACATGCCTGCCTGGATTCGGGGGTGGAGTTGGCTTCACAGAACCTGGGATTGGGACCGTGTGGTGAGTGTGCATCTCCCAGTCGTTTCTGAAGAGGTGTGAATGTGTGCACAAGAAAGATGAGATGACACTAGAAGAGGTCCTGAGAGAGTTCTGGACATCGTGATTCAGGGAAGATGGGGAAGTAAGAGAATCCACACTTGCCCATTGCTGTGAATGAACAGAATGAGGGTGAAGCTGACATGCCAGCATCACCAGGGGTGGGTCAAGAGTTTTCTAGATTCCTTTTTCTGTTGTGCATGACCCTTTTGTTGTAGGCTAGAGAATTAAGGAATATGGTTATTTGGGCTCACGAGTCTCAGCTATTTCTAGTACCTATTATTTTGGAGAATCTGAGAGTAAGGAGAGAGAGTCATGAGTTAGAACGTACTATTTTTGAGGGGGGATGCTATTTATCAGACTCCAGTAATTTAATAGAAATCATTGAGATGGTTGCTACCTTCTGGCTGACTATGTGGGTAATGGAACAACTGTAATTGCTCAAAACTTTCATATTCTCTGCTGGAAGTATTTCCTTCCTCTAAGACCGTTACTCAAGCTGTGTGGGCTGGAATACCAGGATTGACCCCCTAGAATACGACCATCGAAACCATTTGGGAGGTGCGTGGCTATATCATTAATCACATGAAGGAAAGCTACCCACTTCTTCAGTTCTCTTTGTGTCCTTTGTACATAAACTGAGAAGGCTGAGAAAGTCTCTGGAGCTGATATGTCTTTAACATTTCTATTACGCATGGGTTTGCTTTTTTAACAAAGAGAGCCACCCTCAGACCCAAAGCCTTCTTTAGGCCACTGTGTCCAACCAAAACCTAACATTATTTTGTTTTCATTGTATATATGTCTCTGAATACATTCAGCTTATGAAAGGTGATCTTGGTCTTTCCTTTGTGATAGTTATATAGAATTACCATTTAAAATAAAAGAGACTCATTTAGCAGTGTCCCTTACTGGAAATCATATCCCCTCTCCAAAGTTGCGACAATCAAAAGTCGCTTCCAGTCATCATCAAATGCATGATTGCCCCAAGCAGTGTGAACTACTTAAAGCACAATGGAGTGATAAGGATAATAGTGGTCCACAAGCTTATCAGAAGTTGTGCAGGTGGTTAAATGACCAAATGAGTCCTATATTATGTTTTCCTGGTTAGAGTGCAGTATCTCTAACTGGCGTTAGAACTGGGTACCTTTAGCCCACCCCAGCCCTCTCTCCATTTTGGGGCCTTTCCGGTTGGCTGTGTGTGGAAATCGGTGAGAATTTGTGTTTTCTGTGGGTGGTTGTGGTTAAAAACAGAACAAAACAAAAGAAGCTTCGGCTGCGTTTCAGGTGGACTTACCTGCTGCTTGCGGAAGTCCAGCAAAGGAGCGCTACACACTGCAGCACAGCCTGATAACAAATGCCTAGTTGCCAAGGAAGGAAGAAAAGAAAAAAAAGAAAAAAAGAAAAAAAAGGGAAAAGGAATGCTGAGTCATAATTTCCTTCATTCAGGAATTGCATTGCTTTTGAGATCTTCAGCTATCATGCAACAGGGAGCTGGAGAATGAGCAAGGTTTAAGCATTCATTCAGCAGTTAGTACTAGGATTGCCGGATACTTTCATTAATTGGATTCAGGTTATATGTGTTTCATTTAAAAGCAGCTGTGATCACTAATGGAATGACCCCCGCATCATTTTCTGGCCTGACGCAGGAGGCAAGATGGCTCCTTTTATGATGGTGTGTTTGCCACTTGCGCTGACACCGAACACTGATAAAATATGGTCCATGGCTTTCAACCAAGCTCTCCCTTTTTAAAAGAAAATTTTGTTTTCATTTTTAATAAAGAGACAGGCCCCAGGCTTAAAAAGCACAGGGTTTTGTGTTGCTTCAGTGACTGCTGCCAACACGTGGGACTTGGGAGAGGTCTGTTTCCTCCTTCCCATCCATCGCTTTTCTTCTCTTGTGGTTTCCACAGCCTTGCAGACTGCAAATAAGAGACACAGAGGCAAGTCTGGGTATCCAAGCTGCTCTGAGACTACATTTGACTTGGGGTTCATGTGTCCCCATCCTCGAGTCTCTGTGCCCTATCCACAGTCCCAAGACCCTGAATTAGTCCCCTTCCATTCCCCCTGACACCAGGACTCTGTAAGGCTCGGAACAGAGGCCTGCAGTGAAATAACCACTGCTGGCATAGCAGTAGAATCCTACTTGCATTCCCAGTAGAGCAGCTGCAGAGTACTCTGTTGAAATGGTAAGTTAGACTCCTGTCATTCTTCTGCTAAAAACTTTCTCCAAGGCTGAAGTCCCCCCAAAGTCAAGTATGGTGCTCCCCTCACCACCCTGCTGCTTTCCCCTCCTGCCTCTTCTTCCTGCCCCTGGCTCCCCCTTCTCCAGCAGCTTGAGGAAACTTGGAGCCCAGAGATCTCTGCCCAAAATTGAACAGCTAGGAATGGTGAGGTTTGGACTCACTTCTTCTGTCTCCTGGGCTGTTTCCCTTTGCTATCTGACATCTCTGACTTAGGCTTCTAGAATTCTAGGGCAGTTATAGATGAAACCGAGACTCGGATTATTCACTTGTGTAAATCAGGATCATGAGGAAACAAACCCCCTTTGCTCCGGAGACCCCACACCTTACCCACAGACCAGCTGGCTTCCTTAGGCCTTCAGTATAATTAGCCTGGAGGCCTTTGGCCCTGACGCAGTAACTGGTGAGACGCTATCCATTACTGCCGTTCATTAAGACAGGCGATACAAGATGAAATATTTTAGGTGAATCATCTGGCCTAATTTAGAAAGGCTCTGTAGGGCTACAGCCTTTCATTTATCAGGCAGAGGTATCTGTTATCAGAGAGACCCGCATGCAGACTTATTTATTATCTAGAATCTGTTTTTAATTTCAGAGATTGTTTACCTAAACTGCTGTGTGTCAGATTCCAGGACGGATTTCTGCTTAGCATTTAATTTTAGATACTTGCCATGGCAGACAGTAAAAAATGGGTCTCCAGAATTTGTAGTTTCATTATGAATCTTACCTCCTGGCAGCCCCTACCAGTAGTTTGTCTTTGAAATCTCCTTGGTACTTGTTAACCCTGCTCTGCTGTGAAAGAGATATAGTTTATTTATTGGACTTTGCCCATTTATGAAAAAGTGCAGAAATTATTAATGGTTTAGTATCTATTAATGCATTACTTGGGTGGAATTCAAATTCTAATATTTATGGTAAACCCCTTTATAATAAAATGGGCAGAGAATCTGCTCTCCTGCTCCTTAAATTTGGAAGAATCTAGATGCTTTTGGAATGGCTTCCTGTGAAATATGAGCCTGCTGGCTTTATATTTACACCCATAAATAAGAAATAAGTACTTTGGCTTGGAGGAGAAAAAATTAAGAATATTTGTATAGATAATAAAGAGGAAATGGCCCAGTTTGGGAAACTGTGTACTTGGGGAATGCCAGAGGCTGCTGGGGCCCAGATGAGAGCTGTGGAAAAGATGTGGGGGATTGTGGGTGTGTAGGGTTTCTGGGGACAAGAGGAATGGGGTGCATATATGGATGGGATTCTGGGTGCACTGAGCTGAGGTCTGGGAACCTAGTTTGGATTCCAGCTCTTCCCGAAGGTAACACAAGTCCTAGATGGCAGCTGTTGAACTTTTCTGGACCTCGGCTTCCTCATCTATAAAATGGGGCTGAAAAATCACAAAATTATCATGAGGATAAAAAAATAAACAACTTAGAATTGCTAAGAGCAGCACACAGAAATATGTGCAAGAGGCCTAAAGAAAGAACCTTGCTAGAGGACAAGAGTCAGAGTGGAGCTGGGAAAAATAACATGTGTTATATATATTAGACATTATATAATATGTGTTTATGATACATATTATATACATACAATGATATATACATATTATATAATTAGACATATATAATACATATCAGACATGTGTCTAATATATGTACACATATATATGCATACATAGATGCACATATATACACTTATAAAGATGTATGTTTGGGGGGTGTATAATTGCTGGTTGTTGAGCAGGAGACAGAGGACAACAGATATGAATGATGAACATAGGATGGAAATTAAAAATAGGGTCTGAAAGCAGCGTTAGTGAATGAGTACTATTACCTACTGGGGCTCCTTTGCCCATGTATAGCCATTGTCAGGTTCATGTTATCTGAGATTTTTTTCATCCAACTGAAGCTTCTCCTTGACATCTTCTTGATATAAGATGAAGGGTTTGGTTGAATCTCTACATTTCCAAGAATAGCAATGGATTATTAAACCATAACATGCTATACTAGACAGGAATCTCAATCATCCTGTTTATGGATGGTGAATAAGTTTCACTACAGATGATAATTATATGATGGTGGCTTCCAGAAAGGCTGTGCTGAAAAAATTTGAGTCACAGCCATGTTTAGAAGGAAAGAGTGCCCTTATTGATACCTACCCAGGGGGTAAATGGGAAGTAATGATGCTGTAGCTCACATCCTCTTGGGTTTTTATATTTTTGTGTGTGAGGAAATCAGAGCCTAGCATAGTCAAGTCAACTGGCCAGGCTCATACAGTTAGAGGTGAGCCATGACTAGAGTTGAATCTCTGGCTTCCATTCCAAATGCCACTTATGCCATACCACACTGCCCCTATTACCATGTGCAGTCTCAGTGTTCCTGCAGAACACCCAGGTATACAGAACTCAGCTGTTCCTGACTTATGAGAGTACCAATACAAGAGGACAAAGTGTTGACATCTCCTTGATGTGTTGAGTGGGCTGCATAGAGAGCTGAAGTCAAGAAACTGTTTTTATTGGTGATGATAGTAACTCATTTATTTAGCATTGTCTACGTCCTAAGTCCTGGGACATGCTTTTGTTATCTCATTTAATTCCAATAATCAATGGGAAACTGTCTCTCCATCGTGCCTGTAAAGAATATAGGGTCCAGACAGGTTAATAAACTCAATAATGTCATGAGCTAGCAAGTGTGAAGGTCTCACAGACTCCAAAGCTTGTGTTTTGATGACTGAATATGTATGAATTCATCTCCTACGGCTTATGAGTGGTGCCATCCTTAAGGGATAGTCCAGATGCATGAATAAAGACTTGAACTGAAAATATGAAGGGAACGTTAAGAAAGTGGGTGGTCAGTGCTGTCTCATTTAGACAGTAGGGAAGAACATTCTTTCTGTCTGATATAGAAATTTTGTCTCTCTGTGTACAGCCATAACTCTAGTAAGAGTTGGATAGACTTGGGTAAATCAATGCCCAGTTCTTCATCTATTTGTAGTGTAGGCAATAATGAATCCTTTAATGGTTCGTTAAGATGCGATTTCTGGTGATCACATCTGCCATGCTAATCTGCTACAGAGTTATAGATGTGTCTTGGCTTCAGAGGGAAATGGTCCCTGATACTGAGAAAAGGGGTCACCTTTCCTCTAGCTGATTTTGACCTCTCTTCTCCCTAAGTATGTGGGGAACATGAGTGGGCAGACTCATTTTGTTAGATCTGGAGACTTCCCGATGGTGACATATGGCAGGTGGATTTGCATTGAGATTCTTTACTGTGTAGTGCAGGTATGGTTACCATGTTCCTAATTTTGCCCAAGTGACTACAGGTAGAGAGCACAACTCTTGAAGTCAGCTCCAAATTCATTTGTCTAGCAATCAGTTTTATCCTCTGACTTCATATTGGTTTTTAAGTATTTAGTTTTCATGGTATTATCTTAACATTTAGGTTAGCTGTTAAATAAAAATAAAAATTAATAAGATGAGAAAGAAAAATAAAGAGTATTTTTACCTACCACTCAAATTGGAGTGGGAGGGAGGTCTACATCTCCTACCAAGAGATTTCTGTCTAAGAAGCGGAATTGCTTTTCTGCACTCTGTAGTTTGAAGATTGCTGGCTGCTTCATTGGGTGTGGGTTGCAGCCTTATCTGGGCTTACATAGAAGGAACTCAGGACATTGTGTAATCTAAAGCTACATTGCTGCCAGAAAAAGGGTTTCCAAGGGACTTCTGCTTCTCCTGTAGAGGGCAAAGTAGAGTGGGTGTATTGTTGTGGGGGGTGTTTGCAGTGGTTGTGTTAATGTTTTTGTAGAGTCCTCTTCATCTGGCAGGCACTGCTCTGAGCACTTAGCCTACAGAATCATTCCATAGCCATTCGAGGTTGCTATAATTGTTGTCCTATAACTTCACAACTCCTCCTGGTCTTCACTGGGATTGCTTTCATTGTGACCAAAATGAAATCCAGAGGTGTGAAGAAAATCTGCACCATCATATCAGCAGGTCTTTTTATCAGGGCTTTTCACTGCCTTTTTCTGCCTGTCCCCAGACCTCCTCTGCCATCCTGATCCCTAACAGGTCTGTTTTTACCCTGTCAAGAGAAGTTCTCCAAAATTCTATTTATCCTAAATGATCATTGACTGATAGGAGTTGCACATGCTTCTTTTCCCTGCAATGTTTATATTTTAATTGTTCTCAAAGCATTGAAGGTGGAATTTCTTTGTTTACAGCCTTTGTATACCCAGGCCAACATAAAAGCCAAAGCTTGAAAGTGCCTTCAGATGGCTGCCACTCCACCTTTTTATACTTGTCTGCAGACCCATCAGAAATATATATATCAAATGTAAACTCGCTTTCAGAGAACAGAGGCAGCACTGTGGCCCCATGTGCACCCTGGGTTTGTGCAGTGCTTTGGTAGCATCCGTTGTGTGTGAGCACCATATTGCTCTTCCAAATGTGAGATGGTATCAGTGAGCTTCACCTGACACAGCTCAGGCTGCACTCAGGCACCTGGCTTGGAGAAAATGTTTCTTAGATCCCAGGAGGAGGAGGAGGAGGAGAAGAGAGGCTGCATACTGCATGCTGCCTGGGACCACTGCCTTTTGGACTGAGCAGGAAGAAAATGATGCTCTTCTCTGGGGAGTCCAGGTTGTTGATGTCCTGTCTCCCTTGTTCAGAGCTGTTCTACCTATGAGGCCATCTTCTGAAGGCACTGTGTTTTTAATATAACATTTTGTCCCTTTAGAAATTATCATGACGCATGTCAAGAGCTTTCACACCGAAAAAAATATGTCACATTAGCTTCCAAGTTTCTGATTGTCTAAATAACGCAGCAACTCAACATACAGCTGTCTGGCATTTTGACAGTACAATAACCCATAATTCTTCCTGCCACTCAACACTTCAAGGTTAGCATTTTGTAGTTTGCTCTCAAGGAGTATTCATTTAAATTTTCAAGAGCAAAGAGTTGAGTGTGGCTGCTTCATACCTCTCTTTTGATCTTCCCTTCATTTACTTGGGTCTCTTCCCAATTATTACATATATTTTATGGGATGCTTATGCTTATATGTCAACTTTTTTGAGAGGTAGAATGTTTTAAGCTTACTGTTTCTCATTCTCTGTATAATTGAGGGAAGAATGGAAAATAGCTTCCAAGCTCCAGAGGTTGGCTGCCCTGCCTGCAGCTTCCAAGCATTTGCCCTGGAGTTAAGCAAGAAGGAACTGGTTGGAGTACAGGGTAGTTTATAATTCCTGCCTCCTCCTAGGGAAGATGAGGTCTCCAATTCTTACTTTCTCTTAAGAGAAACCTGTTCCCACCTTTATCTTTGAGACCAGAGGATGATTCTTGGATACCCAATTAGCTTTAGTTTCTTGGATACCTGACCTAGCTCTGGTTCCTAAACTGCCCTTACTGGCCGAGTTGCAACTGGTCATTCTTGTAGGCAAGTTAATATCTCCTGGTCGGAGAATAAGTTATGAATGTGGCTTTCATAATTACAGTATAACCCTTGGCCAGGTCAACAATTCACGTCTTTGAACTTCTTTCCTTATTCTGAAATGAGGTTACTAGCCCTTGTCATATCTATCTCCATAGGCTCATAGCTAGGTTAAGATGAAATAATAGAAGTGAATTGCTTTGAATTATTAAGAATAAAAATTATATTTTTTGAAAATTATATTATTAATATAATGTTAGACATGGCTGTGGGCTTTTTCTTTGAATCCACTCCCAGTTTACCTTCCTGATTGACACTCCTGCCTATAGTGATGGAGTAGCTTATTGTGATCCGTGGGTCATAGAAAGTCAATGTAATGCCTTCTGCTATCACCAGGGTTTATTTACTGACCTTAATTGGATGAACTTTTGGATCTTAATCACCCTCAGGATGTCTCAGTTTTAAATTCCTGGAATGAATAATTATGTTTTTTTGCCAGTGATTGACTGATTCAATGAATGTGCTTCACCTGGAGGCACCCTGACTCCTAAGCTTGCCAACTACTATTTTTTTTGTATTACACATGTATGCCGTCACACCCTGCTTCCCAAGCTACTTTTAAGGCCACAAAATTAAGCACAGCTTAAAAACTTTAAAGTGTGTGTGAGAAGAATCACGAAGTTTATATGAATGCTCTTTGTGCTTTCAGAGCCATTACAGTGATAAACGTTTTACCAATATTGGGTCCTAAAAATCTCAATTTGTCTGTTGAGGCTTGTAGAAATTAATGCTATTGGTAGAATTAATTATTTTTCAGCATCCTTAGGAGTCACTTAGATAATTCTGGGGAAAGCTTCAGATCTGAAATTCCAGAATGTTTGATCCAAGTTGAAAGGAGTCTTTAATGTGTGGAATTTCTCTAGTTGGTTGATTGTGGTGGTGGTAGGTTGACTTTTTCCAGTCATTAGTAGCTTCATGAATTTTTTTCCTCAGAATTAGAAATCTTATTTGATGCATATTTGCTATTTCTAAATGAGGAGTTTGGAGTGTTGGTAATCTACTCATCTATGATGGTACATTTCCCAGGTCCATGCTCAAAATAGCTCAGACTCAGAGGAGGATGGCCGCTGAGAGGAGGATGTTTTCCACAAATGTTTAGGTACTAGCAATGATGCAGTCACTGGAATTATACATAATTCTGATCTTTTCAAAAGGCTTTTGAATCTTTTCCTGTAACTTATCTCAAAATAGTGCTTAAAGTAGAAAGGACTAGAGTTGCTAAGATTATGTTTCTCTGAATTTTTTTTCTATGAAAATGGTGCATATCTATTATAGAAATTTTTGAAAATAATAAAAATCATAAGAAGGAAATTAAGGTTGTATTCTTAAAGTTATCTCAATTTTCTAGAAATGAAACCTTCTAGAAATGAAACCTTCATTCACATGCATACTCCTTGTATGTGTTTGCACATGTCCCTGTAGATTAATTTTTTAAAGCTAGGATCGTTCTATAGAGATACTATATTGTTTCGGGACATTTATTTATAAACATTTACTCATGTTACAAATAGTCCTTGAAACTTCAGTATTTAATAGATGAATAGTTGTATTGTTATAAAAGATGCAATATAATATGTGATGATTAGGTTCTTTACCTGTTCCCTATTCTATTTAGTATGAAGAGTATCTCAGGACATATGTCTCTTTTTTTTCCATTTTAAACACACCTCTGATTATTTATATATATATATGTTTAAAGAAAGTAGAACAGAGAGAGAGAAGCAATTTTTTATTTAGTTTGTCATATGACTTTCGTTCCTCTGACATGTATTGTGTACTTGGTGCTGGGGTTCAAACTTGTGTACTTGTGTATACTAGGCAAGCGCCGTAACCACAGAGCTACCACTGTAGCCCTCTTTGATTATATTGTTAAGATAAATTGTTAGGGATGGAAAAGCTAAGCTGTTTCTAGCTACTTTCTGAGGGTTAATTATTTAAAATATGAGATAGAAATGTAGGGATTTTATTCTCATTTTTTTGATGGGAAACTTCTACTGCTTTTCTAAGGGCATATAGTGGGAGAACCAGGTGTCCCCCAGGTGGTATCTGCCTTTCTGGCCCCTCTAACCCCCTGAGAGGTAAGAACAGCACTGTTGGCAAGGGTCACCATTTTATATGGTGGCAGTTGGGACTGTCTCTCTATGCATTCTTTCAGTGTGTCTTGTGGTCCTGATGTAGCTGTGCAGGGGAGGTGAAATCAATTGTCATCCCATGCCATACCACTGCTTCTTAGGGCTTTCTGGATTATCTCCCTTACTTGGTGATGTTGGGTGGTGACCCGGACATCTGCCTGCCTGCCTTCCTACCTCTTGTTTTTAATTGTGTGTAATTTACATAAATATCTAGTAAATTCGGGATCCTATATTGGGTCCAGCGGGTACAAAGATGGTTTAAGGTCAGTCTCAATTCTCAAATTTCGTCTGGGTCTGAATGCCAAAATGCACATGAGAAGCCATAGTGAAGTATGATGATAGTCCCAAGGTTGTGAAAGAATCAGGTGGGTCCCATTTGGTGAATTTCATGTGACATTTCTGGGACATGATAGGCCTCTACTCTGCAGCCCCAGTCGGCCCTTTTGGACTCCTCTTCCCAGGAATTTATGTTCAGACCTGTGCCCAGGAGTATTTCTGCTTTTCCTTCCTTTTGACCCTTGTCTGCTGAGGTTTGCTTGCTTCCCATTGTTTCTTCACACAGCAGGCATCTGGTAAGTAACTGATAGAGTGCCCTGACCACCTGTCCTCTGGACACCTGCCTCCTGGACTTCTCTTCTTGCCACTGTAAGGTCCTGAGAAGTTGTACTGGTGTGCATCTCATTTTCCTTATTTGTAAAATTAAGCAGGAAAAACCAGATGATAGTTATTATAGATGATAGCTGACATTTATTGAGCATTCGTTATGGACCATATGCTGTTGTAAGAACTTCATGCACAGGAGCATATTAAAGCTAACACCTTTGTAAGTGAAAGTTACTATGATCCCCTTTCTTTTTTTCTATGTATGTATGTTTGTATGTATGTATGTATTACGTATGTATGTGGTGCTGGGGATTGAACCCAGCGTCTTAAACATGCTAGCCAAGTGCTCTACCACCGAGCAGTGTCTTCATCCCCTGTGATCCTGTTTCTTAAGGTTGTACTTCCAGATGGTGGGATGATGAGGATGGCAGATTCTGGAACTTGCTGCCCTCATGCTGTCCACTTTTGTACGACCCTCATCTCATTCCATTGTTTCTTGACTTTCTGGCTAAGATCAAGCATAGGACCTTTATCTTACACTGTACCTGGAGTGAATAGAGCATTGAGGTATAATTTGAGTTTAATGCCATTAATTTGGGGAGAGCAGAAACTCCTTCGAGTTAACTATCCCCCCCTCCATGGGGGGGCTTTAGAAACTCATGGAACCAGAGGACTAGCCAGGGCTGTGGTCTCTGCCTGTAATCTTAGATGCTTGGGAAGCTCAGGTAGGAGAATCACAAGTTCAAGGCCAGCCTGGGCAACTTAGGGAAATTTTATTTCAAGATTAAAAAATGAGAAGAGCTGTGGATGTAGTATAGTGATAGAGCATCACCAGGTTCAATTCCCTGTACCAGAAGAAAAAAGAGAATAAAAGAACTAGGTAGTTGCTTGGGGCATTGAGAAACTGAGAGGAAAAACCCTTCTTTCAGCTGTTCATGCCCTGGGGCGTTCACTGACGTTTGCAGCATCCACAGTCTGAAGATCTTTGCACTATAGGCTGGTCCTGCAGTGGTGACCACGACACTCATGACCTCTACTCATGGGAAAAGGCACATCTCAGAAGGCTGGGGATACCATGTCCCATAGCAGAAAGGAAGTTGGGGGAGAAGGCAGTAAGGGCAGCATGGTTTCAGGCCAAAGTGCCTAATCTCTCCCCACTTCTACGGGCCAGTTGATCCTGGTATGAGGACTCTTCCCTCCTGTGGACAGCTCATGTCCCTGGGTTGGACAAGTGCAGAATTAGTAACTGAGAGCTCTTATCCAAAACACCTATCTGGGAGCTGAAATTTAGTATCCTTATGGTACCTGGCTTATAAAATAAGCTTCATCATAATGAAGGAAGAAAAGAGAGGAAAATAAAGCCAGGTTTTAGATCAGTTGTGTGTATGTTTTTTTTTCTCTCCCTATTGAGATTTATAGTAAGCTGGAATGCTTGGTTCTCAGATCAATTTGAATGAAAAAAAAGTATATACATATATATGCATGCTTGAATAATGTCAGATTTCCAGTGTGTCTCCAGTTTCTAAGTCCCCAATCTAGGGACTTTCTGTAGCTTGATTCCAGCAAGAACAAGCGCTGCTTCAGTATTCATTTCAGTGGCATTGACAATACTGACAATATAATTGACCTAAAAAGTTCTGGATTTCCTGTTAATGCACTTTAGAAATGTACATCAACTACAAAAAAAATCATTTCTATCTACATTTCACTTGATTTCCATTTTCAAGAGAGAGGCTTCATCATTATTATTCTATTTGAATAGCACTGATATCTTGAAGGATGGAAGGAGATTTCTATTGTATGCGGGAGTACTTTATTTCGATATTTTCTTTGTCTGATTATACATGATAAACACACATTAGTGACATTTCGTGCATGTTTGGAAGATAAATGGGGATATCTCTTTAAACCATTCCTGACACTTGCTAACCTGTGAGCTTAATGGCATTTTCTCTTTGATTCAATAATTTGTCTGTCAAAAAAAAGCTGGGCTGACATTCTCCTTGTTGTGGGATTGAAATGGAAAGAAATCTCTTCCCTTCAATTTAAAAAAAAATTATCTTCAAGAGAACATTTTAGGATAAAAATGTTTTTGAAATTATTTGGGTTTTTGGTGGTGGAGGTGGGGTCAGGGACTGGGAGGGTGGCAATAATGAATGCTGGAACCTTGGCGTTATATGTGTGGCCAGTGATAAAAGGGAACCCATTGCCTCCTTTGGAAAGTGCTCTTTAAATAATTAAGGATATGAGAAATCTTGTAACTGAAGATGGCTTCTGCTGTGTCTTGCGGGAGTCTGTCAGCTTCCCATCCATGGAGGTGGTTGGTTGGGGTTTGCACCTGCGTGCACAGGAGTAGCTCTGACTCCCCCTACACCTGCCTTCATTCCGTCCAGCCTCATTCCAGGTGAAGAGTGAGTGAATGCTGCTCCAGTGTTGTCCTATAGAGGCTCTGAATCCAGGTGGCCCTTTGCTTTTCCTTCAGAGATTTTGGAGAAGATGAACAATGCCAGAGTTGAACCTGGAGATGAGAGAGACAAATGGCAGCCTGGGGGTGGAGATCAGAGCCCTTGAGGGAGCCCTTTGTGTTTAGGCTTAAGGTGGCCACACATGTTGGGCAAGAGGACTGCTATGATGCACTCCTTAGGCTGTCTCCTCAGACCTGCCTCAGCCCACCTTAGAGGGCTTGTTGGAGGTCTGATGACATAAAGCAAATGAAAGTAGGCGTGCTGTTGTAGCTGGAACAGAGTGCCCCCTGTCTCCTCCACAGTGGAGATTCTGTGTTAGAAAATTCTGACTTGGGAAGCCTTAGGGCATGGGTTTGGGACATTTATTGATGGATTGATTGATTGATAGATACCAGGGATTGAACCTAGGGATGCTTAACAACTGAGCCACATTCCCAGGCTGTTTTTATTTTTTTGTTTTGAGATAGGGTCTTATTGAGTTTCTTAGGGCCTTGTGAAGTTGATGATGCTGGCCTTAAACTTGTGATCCTCCCGCTTCAGTCTCCCAAGCCTCTGGAATTACAGGTGCGCGCCACTGTGCCTAGCAGGTCTGGGACTTTTCTAAAACTGGTCTTGATACATGTGGAAGAGAGAAAGAGAGAGTGCACACAGAATTGGTGCACATGTGGATGTGTGTGCGTGTGTGTACCTGAGAGAAAAGGGCATCTGTCTCAGATCCCACCTCAGATTCCATGAATCTGGGCAAAGGGTTGGTGAGGGCCAGGAGTTGCTGACCCTGGTGCAGTAGGCTGAGGCTGCCTCTTCTCCACGCCCTCTGCTCTGCCTGCTCTCTGGTTCCACGTGGGGAAGGTTCTGAAACCACTCTTGACGCTTCCTGTGCACTTTCCCTTTGCTTGGGTCATGCTGGTTCCTTCTAGGTAGCAAGAGGTGGGAAGGAGCAGACAGTGCTGTCAACCTTAAAGCTTTTACCTGGTAGGAATGGACTCCTGGCTCCTCCGAGGGTTCAGCCTGGTCACCTGGGTTCAGAAAGTGGGCTTCAAGAAATTTCCAGAGAGCTCTCTTGCTCTTACAGGTACATCCTTCCTGGTATCCTCTGAGGCATTTCCTTTGATTTCTCAGGTTTGCTCCCCATCTTTCCTATGTCCTCAATCCACTTCATAGTCTGGGAAGGGTTCTTTAGAAAGTTGCCCTCTGCAGTTTGTCCTCTAAACTTTCCCAGCCATCAATATTTTGGGGTGCTCTAATTATTCCATTCTTAATAAACCAATCTACTTTATTTATATAGATTTAAATTTGTTGTTGGTTTGGTGCTTGGGTGGGGAGACCTCCCCCACTCCCACTCCCCTTCTTTTGTTCTGATCCTGAAATTAGGTACTGGGAATTTATAGGTTCTGTTTCTTCCTAAGAGTTTTACCAAGAACCACATTTCCTTATCTGAAGCCCCTGCACTACTGTGTTTTATGAAGTATGCTTTCATTTCAAAAACAACTTCAAGCAGGCCACTTCCACTTGCCCCCTGTTTTAAAAATTGAAAAATTCTTACAGTAAGGACAGGGTTGGGGGGGTGAGGGTATTGTTATTCAAGAGGTGGCTGTGAGTGCATTTTGTCACTGAGATGGGATGGCTAGGAAGATGGATTCCCATTCCCTTCCTTTTATATTGTTCCCTAATATTTAAACATTAGGGAATAAGGAATATTTTGTAGGTCCCAACCACCACTACTGGACTTTGTATCATGGAAGGTGGGAGGGAGAAACTTACTGGTATCTCTTAAGCTTCAGGCCAACCGTAGAGTTTAGTTTTCCCTTTTATTGTACAAGAAAGTAGAAATAAAGGTTTGAGGGAGAAAGGAGAATGACACATCAGGCTTTCTCATATTGACTCATCAAACGCACGGACTGTCTATTGGGTGCCAAGCAGTGTTCTAGGCACTGAGATAGCGTTCCACGTCTTACCACTTAATGAAAATAAAGCTGGGAATTAAACCCAGGTTTCATGGTTCCTGATCTGATGCTTTTTAAAACTATCACCCTGCTTCTCTGGAGAACCCGTCTTCTTTTAGAGCTAGAGGGTCTGAAATTCTTTTCAGTTATTTTGTTGTTTCTTGCTATGGCTTCCTGTGCCCTGCTTGTTGCTGGACTTGCCCTGTTTGGCATCCTGGGTTGGTTTGGTCCATACTGTATTACTCTTACAAAGCACAATAAACAAACAAAAATGAAGTCACTAGCCATCACGGGGGCTCTCCGAGCCCAGACTTCCCATCTGCAACTAGGGCCATTTTAGAGCCTGAGCTATTTTGTCCTCCACCAACCAATAGACATGTTTGCATTGTTGAAATTTTATTAATCTTAGTTTTGAATTTTTATTTCAGAGACTTTTTTTTTTTCAGGATTGTAGCATCTCATTGGTTTTTCAAAAGTTTAAAGAAAAGCCCTTGATGCTATCTGAGAATAGATGGCCTTGCACCCACCTACCCAAGACCAAATCCTGTTCCTTAGCACAGGCTGTGCCTTGGGGTCCTGCATGGGCTGAGATTATCTGCAAGCCTTTTCTAGAACCACTGGGGCTGACCTGAGTGTCGCAAAAGTGCCCCAGGACTCAAGGAGACCTCCTTTGGCCACTTGCCATGGCTATTAGCTATCTTCGGTTGCCATTGCAAAGTGCCACAGAGCAGGTGGCTGAAGCACAGTTGTGGAGGGTGTTCTCATGGCTTCATCAGGAGGGTGACATGGATCAGTGGCTGGTGAGCAGGAAGTGAGTTGAAGGAGAAAAGCCTTGGAAGAATGAATCTGCTGTCTCTGAGCTCACAGTGTCTTGTATAGGGAAGAAGCAGCCAGCCAACGATGGGAGGCCTGTGGTATTATTTCTTCCTGAAATATCTAAGCAACACATCATATGGATGTGGAATGGCCCAGCCTGCGTGCCCTTTGTCATCTGCGGCTGCTTGGCATCAGAAAGTGATGGGGAGGTGGGCTATAAAGTCAGAGTTCTGTAGCCTGGGTGGGTTTGGTGGGTATCTAATGGCCCAAAACATTTGTTGAATAAGGACTTGAATGGGTGAATGAAGAATGGAGGGAATTTATGAATATGCAAATGAGTGAGCAGTGAATGAGAAAAAACTGAAACTCCTACCTATGTTAAGAATGGCTTATTTACAGGCTCATAGCATAAGGTAAGAGTTGCATGTCTAGCTTCAGTGGTAAGGATTTTAAGATACTTTGTTTTATATACAGGCATTTTCATGAAAATAAAAGGAGACCAGTAGAAGGAAGAGGGGCCAGGGAGGGGAGAAGTGGAAGGAAGGGTGAGGTACTGGAGACTGAAATTGACCAAATTATCTAATGTGCACATATGAGTATTCCGCTGTGAATCCGGTTAGTGTTGAGACTGTTCAGGAGAGATGGGAAAATGGCTAGATGGCCAGGACCAAGGGCCCCATTCATCCACACCTAGAAGCTGTTCCATAGAGAGCCGTTAACAGTTATGCTCAGGGCCTTCAAGTGCAAGTTACCATGAGGCTCACCTGTGGGAGCAACTTCCTTTGTCCCAGAGGAGGGAAAACTAAGAAGTGGGGGTGGACACAGATGCGAACCTGGAAAGAATTGCTACTTGTTTTACATAGATTTTAATCAATGACTTTGGTGCTTAGTTTCAATGCCTATTTTGCATAGAGTTTAACCAATGATGTTGGTGCTTTTCTCAATGCCTGCTTTATATGAATCTTAATATGAATACCCAAACCAATATATCCATGGCCTAACCTACATTAGAAGGTATCCTGCTTCCAGGTATCCCTCTGCCTTGAAGTGTCTGTGCTCTCCTTCCTTAAATAAATCTTACTCCTTTTTGCTCCTCCTTCTGTGGTTGTCCATGGGTTTTATTCTTCACATTCTGAGACAAGAACCCAGAAGATTGGCACTGAATTCCTGGGGTGAATTTCCACATTAAAAGCTGCAACACAGCACTCAACAGTAGTGGAGAGAAAAACCCAGCTTTTATCTGGGGAGCTGCTAACACCATTTTTTTAAATTAGATGTTTATAGAGATACAATTGAGGGGGAAACATTATCAAACATTCAAGAACCAATGAATATATACTTAGTTAGCCAGGGCTAATGCCATATCATGGATGCCCAGCTTGGGTTCCCCCTGTTGTTGTTTCCCCCAAAAGAACTCCTGAGTTAAATGGATATCTCGTGGAGGGCAGAGATCTCCTTTTGAGATGATTCCCCCAAATTCCCACCCTCCAGTCTCCTAGGAGGTCTTCCTGGACCCTCCCCCCCACCCATCCCCCTCCCTACGCCTCCAAGTATCCTAGGGAGTCATTTCCCTGTTGCTTTGAGAATCATACAATTTGAAGTTATTGTTAGCTTAGCCGTCTAACCTACTGCTTCCCGATGTATACTAGCTTCCACAGATGAGAGATACCATTTGGCCATTGAGTCTCTGAGATTGGGATACTTCACTTAGCATAATTCTTTCCATCTCCATCCATTTGATCTCAAAAACCATAATATTGTCTTCTCTAATGGCCGAGTAGTATTCCAGTGTATATATGTACCAAAGTTTTTGTATCCACTCATCGAGTGAGGGGCATCTGGGTTGGTTCCATAATCTAGCTATAGTAAATTGAGCTGCTATAAACATTGATGAAGCCATATCACTATAATATGCAGATTCTAACTCCTTTGGGAAAATTCCCAGGAGTGGGATAGCTGAGTCATAAGGTGGTTCCATCCTTAATTTTTTGAGGATTCTCCACACTGCATTCCATAGTGGCTGAACCAGTCTGAAGTCCCACCAGCAGTGTGACAGTGTTCCTCTTTTCCCATAGCCCCTCCAGCATCTGTTGTTGTTAGAATTTTTCATTTTTGCCACTCTAAGAGGAGTAAGGTGGTATCTCACTGAAGTTTTTATTTGCATTTCCCTTATAGTTAATGATGTAGAGCAATTTCTCTTATATTTATGGGCTTTCTGGACTTCTTCTGGTGAGAAATTTCTTTTAAGATCTGTAGCCCATTTATTTATTGGATTATTTGTGGTTTTGGTGTTTAGTTTCTTTAGTTCTTTATATATTCTGGATATTAGCCCTCTGTCTGAGGTGCTAACACCATTTTTGCAGAAACCTGCAGCCAGTCCAAATTCCCAGTTTAGCTGCAAACCTGACAAGGAGGGCTATTTTGGTTGCTGGAATCTATGGTCAGCCCAGGCTCCATTTGCCAATGGGAGCAGAGAATCTGGCCTCATCTCAAAAATGCTGCATCAGTGTGTATAATTGTAATGTATCAATTAAAGTTAAAAATACAGGCATTTGTGTCCCCTGAGCAAATTTTCATATAACATAAAGAGAAACAACCCCATTCTAAGTATGTTTGGGTATTGGTATAATCCCCATGTAGATTTACCCTGTTATATCTATTCAAGGTAGAGAGTGTTTTCTGAACCAGCAGGTTACTTTGCCTGTTATTTAAGGTAAGACTGGCTAATAAACTTTCTGATCACTGTTCCATACTAATGGACAATAGCTTCAGTGGGTGTTCAGTCAGGTCATGGAAATATAGGCAGAGGTTTGGGCATGTCTGGGTACATCTAATGATCTACCAGTTACAAAACTTTGCATACTATATGATAGACCTGGGGAAACAGTGAGACAGGCAGACAGTGCCAGACAGGCTGGACGGTGGGCAACAGCCAAGGTCTACTTCACAAGTTCCAGCTGTGGTCCCTAACGCATGCATTTTAAGTTGTTTCTCAGATGATCTTATTGCAATAGATTTGGGGACTGTGGCAGAAAAGTGAGCTTTGAGAGCAGGGAATGTTGTCTTCTTTTAAGATATTTATTTACTGATGTCTATTTTTACATTGGAAAGGCAATAATCCTTATAGCTAGAAGCCAAATGAGCAAGACCCATCCCTGCCCATCAAAGCAGCATTCCTCCTGTCCTTGCTCTTTCTGTACACCTACGTTTGTGTGCATACGTATAAAATTTGTGTTCCTTTTTCTTAAACGTGAGACTGTTGTGTAAATATCACTACACTCTGCTTTCTTTTCAAAATGCCCATACATTATGCAGGTCTTTTAATATATTTTAAAGCTGCATGATATTCCAGAGTATAGAATTGAACAAGTTTTTCCACCTTGTTGGAAATTCATTGGTTTATTCTGTGTTTTTCCCCATACAAAAATGTGAGAAGCTGTTGCTGACAGAATGAAAGAACTCAGGACGCAGCTGTCTTCTATCACCTTCCCCAGGTCCTTGGTCTTTGTCTTAGGACAAAATACTTTTCGTTCAAGCTCTGCTGCCCCCATCCCCACGACCCGTAGAAAGCTTGGCCTTAAGATCAGCTGACTTGGTCCCCTTTAGGGAAGATTCTGGGCTGTGGGGAGAGCAACTCCAATGCAGGGATTTGAGCTGATCTGAAACAGAGTTATTATTTCACAAAGTGGAGGAGAACCAAACAGCCAGTCAGCAGTGTGGACACTGTAGTGTCCCCAGGCAAGATCCAGAGCCTGTCTTTAAAAAATATATGAAGCTAAAACTCCCCACTTATGAACTTAGAACTTTCTCTTTCTGGGGAGTTCACACAGGAGGCAGATCAGTAGATAGAAAGGTCTGTGGAAGACTGAAGAACCCAGGAGCTGCCTGTGGGCTGGCGGGTTAGCCAAGGCCTCTCAGAGGAACCAGAGCTTGAGCCTGGTGCGGGACAGTGCGCCAACGCTCTGTTGAGAGAGGCTCTGAAGGATTCCACCTGCGCGTGGAAAAAGCCGAAGGCTTAGGTCCCGCCATGCTAAGGCTGACTGGCTGTTGCATGGGGCTCTGGGAAACTGGGTGGTTTGGGAATCACAGAAAGTAACTGTTTTCTGGGCTCTCAGAGAGGACAGACAATACCAACAAAAAGCTCAGCCTTCAGCTGAGCCAAGCTCCTAGAGCCCCTTTCACAGACACATAAATATTTAATAATCATCTGTCTACAACCAATCTAGAGGAAAAAAAATCTTTAAATAGACTGCTCAAAAGGCCAGAACCTGAATTTTAATTGAGGTACTTTGAATTACTCCCATTAGTCAGTCGTTCTGACTTTTTCCTTAGTGAGGGGCGGATTGTTTTTGAAAGGGGAGTCGGAATTATTAGCAACCCTTAAAAAAAAACTGCTGTTCCTACTAAATAATAAACTAGGCTTCATTTTTAAAGGATTTTTTTTGTTTTTTTTTTTTTTGGGGCACAAAGCAAGAGGGCAAGATATGATGAGCCCCACACATTAGAGATGCAATTTGAAAAGCATTTCGGGCTTCCCTGTGCCTTGCTGAGTGGTTCCTTGCCAAGTCACCTCTGTGAGTCTCTCTGTTCCGAAAGTTTGCTGGAGGAGGGGTGTGTGTGTGTGTGTGTATGTGTGTGTGCGCGCAAGCGTGCGCCCACGCGTGCTTGTTTGTATATTTATTTTCCCTTTCTTTGCCCCCTGGGCCTGCAGACTCCCGCAGCCAATGTAACAGTCCTCTTGGAGGAGCCCCTTGTATCTCACGCTAGCCAATTTCGACAGTCTAAAGTGCTCAAATTGAGCCATTTTGTTCTCTGTAAAATAAACCTCAGGCCATTATGCGTGGTTTTTCATTCACCCGCCTCCTGTCCCCCTTGCCTTGGCCCCTCTCTGCCCACCCTCCCCTCCTCTCCCGTTCTCTCCTTTAGATCCAGGGACAGGGAGGGGAGACACCCAGCCTTTAGCAGAGCCCTGTGTTCAGTCTGGCCATGTCAACTCCACTCTGGCAAAATTTGCTTTGACCTCCGTGTCATGGAGTGAAGCTGCAGGGTCACCCCACCACCACCACCACCACCACCACCACCACCATAATTGATCTTGCCTATTCTTCTGCTTCTCATGTATTCCCATGCTGGCCTTTGTTTGGATAAATTGTTTGAAGATTTACTGTGGTGCTGAAAGCCACCTTCCCAGTGTCCCCACCACCTTGTCTAGCGTGAGACGATGGGACGGATGGAGTGACACTGAGGAAGGAGAGTTCTCCTGTCTCCCCCTATCTGCAACCTGGAGGACACCCCTGAGTGGCACAGTTAAGGCACTTTCCAGACTAATTTACTATGGAATCACTTTGCGCAGCCCCCTGTGCACTGGTGTGAGAAATGTTAATTGGTGTGCGATCCTGAGATGCGCTTGGGAAGGATTTATCGTGGTAAGCAAAGCAGCGCGTCTTTGTGATGGCTGAGTCCACACTCACTTGCTTCAGATTATTTTTAAAGCCAGTGGTCATGATGGATCTGAATCTAGTAATTTATTTGATTTTGGGTCATTAACCCTTGTTCTGCTTATGGCAGCAAATGACTTCATCGTCAGAGATGATGAGTGTTCTGAACTGTAGGGGTACTTGGCTCTCTCCAGCTCTCATCTGAAAATCAATTTTAAGCAAGTGGCAGGCATTAGGAATCCTCTCTGCTCGTAGGTTTCAGCGGCATTGCCTCTAGGATGTGAAGAAGCAGGGAGGGTGGTGGGATGGGGGGAGGGGAAGAGAACCCCCCAGAAAACTCATATTGCCAAAGAGTGTTTGTGTTGGGGTGGCTAATGTCCTGAGAAGTCCGCACAATAGAATCTGTCAGAATGGTTCTTGGGAGTGGGGAATGGATTGCAGTTTGGAAATAGGGGGGGAAAGAAAAGAAAGGAGCAAGCCTCCATCTAGTGATCCTGTCTACAGACGGAATAAACTAGCTTGAAATCATTGTTTTGATTCCCATTGACTGAAGGCTGGAGGGGCTTTACTGGTTAAGCTTTTAAAGCCGCAGCAGTTTAAACAATTTTTTTTTCATTTCTCTTTTTGCCTGGTGTACCCGTTCTCCTGCGGCTCCCTTCCCATCTCTGTGTTATGCCACTGCTCCTGATTCCCAGTTCTGTTTTTTCCTAACCAAACTAAGACTTATCCTTGTCCAACAAACAAGAAAACCTAGAAAAAAAATATCTGGCATTAGAAGTGCGCCCAGCTTCTTTTGGAATTAAGCAAGGGAAATGACCTTTTGATGAGTCCACTTAAGCCAAGATCCATGCAGAAAAGGTAATATATCTACAAATGAAATATAGGAGGACCCGAAGGAGGAAGTGATGGGATTTTCTGGGACTTGCCTCACCTGCATCCCTGATAGATGAGTGTGGGATGCAGGGTCAGGGCTGTTAGCTCCTGCTCTGGGTTGCATGCAATGGAGTTTGGAAGCTCTCTGCATTACTTTCTAAACCTCATTCTCTCACATCTTTTAGCACCTACAGGGAACCTCTTGCTGGTCTTGACGGCCTGACCAGCTTTTGTGTCTGTCTCTTTGTGGTCACCTTGGCCAGACTGGTTGCTGGCCGGGCTGCTGCTCTTCTCCCTGAACTGGGTAGGTAAATATTCCAGTCTGACGTCAGCTGCGAGTCACCAGTTCTGACAGCCTCTGTGCAGAGCACCCCCTCCTCCCCCAGTCCCTCAACTTATCTTCCCCCTGTCAGAACTCACCCTTTGGCAGAAATCTTTTCCAAGAGCTCAATGCAAGCCTCAAAGAGATGCCGTCAAGGTATTTTTCATAATTTTCAAAGGTAATTTCCTTCCCTCCCCCCCACCCACCTTCTCTCTGTTATAATTATGTCTTCGCAGCAACCCAAATCTGCACCGCAGCCAAGTCCCCTCCCCCAGGGATGGCAGCCTTTTTCTGTGGAGCAGGTTTGGGAGAAGGTCTGCTGGACAGGAAGGCTGGACAACCCAAGGCGCTCTCACCACTGGATTAAGAGGCAACCCAGTACGTTAGTAGAGGACAGAAAATTTAAAATGACTTCTTGTCATCTTTGCTCCAGGAAGGAACCCTGAGGGTTTCCCCCACATACCAGGTTCATGATAGTGTTTTGGGGGTGCTTTTAATACAGTTTATGTCCATATTTTTAGAGTAGGTAACAGCATTCTAGAACATTCTGTGAAGTTTCTTTACTCCCCTACTTCTCCCTCTCATCTCCTTCTCCCTCAGGCAGGAATAAGGAAAGTCCTCTTCTCTCCCTGAACCCTGATTTCCTGCTCACCACCCCCTGCACCCATGAGCATCCCTCCTGTGGCTTGGTTGTCAACAGGTGGCTCTGCCACAGAACAGGATGAGGACCACTGAGTGTCTCAGGCCTTGGCTGACAATGGCACATGGCCAGCTCCTGCTGAACTGAGATCCTGGGGGTAAATTACCCTCCACTAGGAATCCTGGGACTTGACATTCAAAAATTCTATTCATTGAAAACAGACTAGCCCTGAAAACCTGGTTTAGTAGATAAAATCTGTAACCACAAGAGGCTAAATCTAGTTTGGCTTGTTTGTACTGGTCTAATTTAATATGATCTCCCTTGGAGTTTCCAGCGTCTAGATTTTCTAGATCATTAAATCCATTACTTTTCAGTGTTAGCTTTTTTTTTTTCCTTAGGAGGATGGGGTAGGAAGTGGATATATATTTTTTAGTGGCATCCTACACTAATCATGGGAGCCTCATCAAAGCCCATTTGGGGTGTGAAGTGACTAATTACTGGGCCCAGGGCACTGATGGTAGATTTCTATCCATTTAACACAGAAGATAGGAGCAGCAGAGTCAGAAAAGAGGTCTGCTTGCTGCATCCACAGCTGTTGTAGGACCCATACAAGGGACATAGAGGGATCACTTCCAAGGATCCCATAACACTGAATGTCAGGATGAGGGTAGTGGGGATGTGGACATCTTGTCTTCCCCCATAACCAGGATGGTCTGAAGAGCACTGGAGTCATTGTTGCATGCTGCGCCTATGTGTGATCTTGAGCAAACAGGCCACCTCAAATTCTCAGTTCCCTCTTGAAATGGCAGGGAACAGGAGTCCCCCACCACTCCAGGATCAGTGGTTGAGGTGGCTAAAAGGTATGCCAAGTTGTCAAGCGCTTGTGAAAGTCATCACTGTTTCTTTAAGCTTAACTTGTCCGAGTCTCAGTTTTCCCATCTGTAACAAAGGGAATCTATGGGATTAAGTAAGATTTTAATGCCATCTACATTTCCTATATTTACTTAGCTAAATAGAAAGTGATTAAACAGTCCTAGAGAGCTCTTGCATCTTGAAGAGTTGATGTTTTGTATCCTCCAGGGGCCAGTTGTGGGCAGGTGGAGACCTGCCAGGGAGCCAAGGAATATGGTCAAGGGTCTGGATGCCAAGGAGAAATGAATAGATGGGTCCCTGTCATCCCAGGTGCCTTCTGATGGACTGGAAAGGGAGGAAGGTTCATAGCAAGGCATGCTGGGTAGAAACCTTCCACTCACTTCTAAAAGCAAAAGTGCAAGACCAGTGAGCTGGGCTGCCCAAGGAAATACAGGACCTTTTGGAAGGACTGTCACTCTAAGGCCAGAGGCAGGGTCTGAGTCCAGCTCAGGTTTGCCACATTGTCAAATGGCTTGGAAAGGAGCAGCCAGCCTTGCATGAAGATGATCCCTAGAGGGCAGTTCAGCAAAGACCTGTTGTCAACACTGCAGTTCCATTTTGCAGCTTCCTGTATCCTGTAGTCTGTAGCGAATTCCTCTCCTCCTTGATGGAACAGGGTGCTGCCCATGGCACATCAGAGAAGCCTGTGGCAGGGCAACATCTTGAGGACCAAACTTACACCCCAGATAATGCACAGGCACTTCCATGCCCCACTCCCATAGCAAAGAGCCAGTGGAACAGCTCAGAAATTGTTCATTTCATTGTGCATTTGCACCCATGGCTCCTTGCATATGAGTGTGTCTGTGGTGTATGTGCATTTTCCTCCAATTTTTTATTTAAATAGATGATCCCTTCTATAAATTTTTTCAGCCTTTTTGCTTAAAAAATGATCTCTTTGGATATTCTCCATCCCATAACCCCCAAACCAAAAGAAAACTTTGGAATGAAGCAAGCTGAGAGATGAGTTGTGTGACTAGTCAGTTCGAGAAGGGAAGCAGTGCGTACGGGCTGTTGTGCATAACACAGATGTGTGTGTGTATGCAACGGACAGTAGAGCAAACGCTTGATTAAATGGTGTCCTTCTTTGGGCAGAAGGCACTACACAGTGTCTTTGCCTGCATAATTAGACTGTCTTTTCATGCAAGCCTACAAGCCACGATGCTTGTTTCTGAATATAAACCGTGCACTCTTAACAGGTCAGAAGCGATAGAAAAACCTGTTGTCTGGCTTTGTATTTGGAATAATGGAGTCACTAATCTACTTGATCTGGCCAAGTCAGATAAGAAGAAAGTGAGGGATGCTGTGTTTCAGAGATGGAAGGTACTTGTAAAAGCAGTTTCTTTTGGGGAGGGGGAGGACGTGCAGGGAGAAAAAAAAAAACATGGAGCAAAGACTGTTGGAAACCTTTTAATTAGTACTAATTACCTCAGCAGAAAATGTTGGGAGCTTGAAAGGATTTGTGTCAGCAAGTGAAAGATCAAAGATTGCTAGGCTCGCATTTTAATCTGTTGGCTATAAAAAGGAGCCAGGGGGGTGGTAATGGGACCCAGGAGAATGACTGCCCAGGTGGCTCTGCCCTTAATCCCTTTTTACTGCTGAAGCCTGAGGCCTAGTCCCAATTACATAATAAGATGATTTAATTTAATTTAATTTTTTCTTTGACTTAACTAGGTATAGAGGAAAGGAAGGGTCTTTTTTCTTTCCTTCAATGAGGATGTGGTGGGGCTGGGGAGAGTCAACTTGGTAACCACACAATCCCTGCTTCCATTGTCCCAATCTTTCTTTCATCAGCAAAATGGCATTTTAATTTCAGTTTTGAAATTAAAACAATAGCAGCAACAACAGTAACCCACACACAGGAAAGTTCTTTAAGGATGAAGGAGTCTCTGAGTGTCCAAAGAAGGGGAAGATCTTTGATGTGGTTGGGACTTACCTGGAACAGCAGGTAAACTGTGCTGCTGGAGAACTCAACCTGCTCGATTCCCCATCAGGGCAGTTCCTTAGGCCACGGTGGGGAGAGGAGTCTTGTTGACAAAGCACACTACCCATCATGGAAAGCCTCTGTTTTTGCTTCTCTCATGATTTTTGTCATTACCCCATTTCCTCCTTTCTTTCTTAAGAATGAATGAACGAGGCTGGGGAAGGTTCCTTGGGACTCACCATTTGTGTGGTCACTGGCAGTCTGATGGCTTCCAGTTGCAAGCAGCTGCAACTCTTATTTATTTATTTAGCCATTGGAACCTTCGCTTTTGGCAACCAATGAACATGGGAGAAGGTAAATATCAGCTCCTTTGCCCCTCATCTGAGCTGTCCCTAAGAAGTGATCCGCATGCATCCCAGACCACTCGAGAGAAGAGGCTGGGAAACCAGCACTGGTAGACTCAATCTGACCTGCTAATTGTAAGAAACTGTTTCATTGGAACATGGTTTGGCCCGTTCATTTACATTTTGTCTACAGTTGCTTTTGCACAGATTTGAGTAGGTATAGCAAAGATCGTAGGTCCCACAGATCCTATTATATTTACTGTCTGGCCATTTATTTATAAAGTTGCTGATCCCTCCCTAGTGGAATTGAACCCTAGTTGCTGCTATTGGTTACCTGCCTCATAATGGCTCCTTTATTGACTGTGTTCCCTTTCTTATCTCAATTTCTGGTGTTTTTTGTGAATGACGCCTAAATAACTCGCTCTAACTTCCTCACTTCAAGGTCTACCTTTGGGATCTTCATCCTAACACCATGTGTGCATATATGCACATAAAGTACAGAACCCCTGCAGCGAGTTATAATTTACCCTTGTCCGTTTCAGTGGCTAAAGTGACAGCCTCAGAAGCATAATGAAACAAAATTCAGCTTACTTTGAAAATGCCAAATGTTTGGGTTGCTTTCCCATGTCGTTGAGCCTCTTTGTTCATCCACATAGGCTCCTTACTAGGAAGTGAGACTTATTGGATTATATATACGTGTGTATGTGCTGCAATGAAGCCAACCAATTTAAAGCCCATCAATTTAAAAAAAAAATTAAGGGAATGGGTAGTGGTAGGGAGGGAGACAGGGAAAGATGGTTTCCAGAAGGAAACCTGCATCATAGAATCAAGAACTCCTAGCCCTGCATTGATGAGTGTGGCCCAGCACCCTGGGCATGCCATGTTTTTATCAGAGTTGTGATTAGTGTGGTCCCGTTCCACGTCAAGGCCAGATCACTGGCCACTGTGTCTAAATATTCACCTTTAGAAACAGCTACTGAAGAAGGTTTGGGGCCCATATCTTGTAATGTTTGGCTAGTGTTTCTGGAGACATATGTGAAATGCCAGCCACCCTAAATCTTATGTAGCACACCAACTGATATAGGAATACTCTTTGTTCTCCTGTATCTCCTGATTACAATTAAAATTGGTATCCATTCATCATGTGGTTGGAGAAGGTCTTAGTTGGCAGATTGGAGAGTGAGCATAACAACACCTTGCCTTTTGACTGGGTATCTTAGAGCAGGAAATCACCCACAATTTAATCACCTATGACAACACACTTCTGTCATATAATTTCTGTGGCTCAAGAATGTGGATGCGGCTTAACTGAGGTGTCTCGCAAGGTTCTGGGAAAGTATCAACAGGACTGTCAGTGCTTCAGGGCTTGACTGGAAAGGCTTTGTTTCCGAGTCTGTTCGCGTGAGTGTTGGCAGGGCTAGATTCCTTGAAAGGCAAGTGACCAAGGCCTCATATTTTTTGCTGGCTGTTGGTCAGATACTTTTTTCAGTTCCTTGTCACATCAGCTTCTTTGTAGGGCAAATCAAAAAGTGTCAGTGAGCAAGTGAGACACCGATCTCAAAAGCCTCCATCTTTGTCTCTTGGAAAACATATCCATCATCTTTGCATTGTTCAGTAGATGCAAGTTTCAAAGCCCAGACACTCTCATGGGAAGGGGATTGTGCAAGGATGAGACTAGTGGGAAGAAGGGATCTTTGAAACATTCTTAGAAGCCACCTATCATACCATGGTCTATTAATCATAACATCCTATTAATCTGGTATTATGTAAAAATGAATTCTCTACTTAATCACATTTCACTGGTTGTCTTTAATCATTAAATAATATTAACTACTTTAGAATGAAGTCTTTCTGAAACTTTTAAAACTTCCATTACCACCTCCCTGTTTTCTTAAAGAAGTTATACAGAGTATACTTTTATAATAAATTTCTATGTCTCAGCCCAGAATCTACTTCTTTGAAAGTGTCATTCCTGGACTTTCTGCCAAAAATAATCATCCCCTCTGAGTTCTTGTTACACTTATTTCTTATATTGTTTATGTGGCATATAATCATATATTGCTTTGTGACAGTTCTATTGTTATCTTGAATTACTCCTTGAATCTTCTATTGTTTAATTTCCACGCGTCAACATCTTGTCTCTCCATAAGAATTATAAACAATTCAAATGCAGCAGTTGTCTAATACTTAAGATAAAAACAACTGCAGTGGAGGTCCTCTTTAAGTATATGTTGACTTTTTTCTTTGTTGATGCTGATTTATGACTCATAACTGATTTTTTGATAGCTACGTGATGTTTTATAGTGGCGAGTGCCTCTACATTGAGTGGCACCCAATCTCCTCTGGGTTTTTTGTTAATTTGTTTGTTGTTTTGTTAGCTTTGGTTTATTTATTTTGGTAGGAGTTTTTTGGTTGGTTCATTTCAGTTTTTAGTTTTTGATCTGTTTTGTTTGGGTGTCAATTAAAAGTCATTATTTCCCTACCTTTGTCCACTTTGGTCGCCTGGGTTGGGACTCATGATTTAAAAGTCCTCTTTAACTGAGAATTATAGGTTTCTGAATAAGTAATTCTGATCTTCTTCCATAATATCCTGACTTTGTGACATCCTCACTTGGGCTGAGAGGGAAAGAAAAAAGAAACAAACCTTTACTGAAGGTTGACTTCATGCCAGGCATTATTTACTTGGCTGTAGGTTCATGGCTGTGTTTCAGAGAATGAAGATGGATGGAAGTGTGAACTTTAGATAAAGAGTGCGCTGGATTTTTATATTCTGAATGAGGGTTGAATTAAACCAGGTATAGAAAGCCAGGTCTTGGGAGAGGAGAGTGAAAGGGAATATGGCTTAAAGAAGTGGGAGTTGGCCACCCTTTTAAAGACTTGTGATTCTCAGTTCTCAGTGCCTGGATTACATAGCAGCTCATGATGTCACCTCCTTGTGAAATCACCTCATTAGGTACCAGTAAAAGCCTTAGCCTTTCTTATAGGAAGAGTAGTCCCTTAGGAGGTGAATACAGGTATACATAAGAATGTGACCTTATTTGGAAATACGGCTTTTATAGATGCAATTAGTTAAGATGAGATCATATTGGAATAGGGAAAGCCCCTGATTCAATATCACTGCTATTCTTAGTTAAAAAAATACCATGTGAAGACACACATACACACAGGGCTAGGGCCAACCCCATTGAGAAGATTGAAGTTATGCTGCAAACCATCAGAAAATAGGAGAAGCCTGTAATAGATCTCCTCCTCCTGCCTTCAGAGGAAGCATGGCCCTGCCAACAGCTTTATCCAGATATCTAGTCTCCAGACCGGAGACAAATTTCTGTTGTTCTAAGCCACCCAGTTTGTGATTCTTCATTACAGTAACCCCAGGACACAAATGTAGGAGGTATTTCTAGCCTGGGTTTGAGACCCTTTCACCTTCTATCGTTGGTTCTGAATCGGTCCCGTTGTTTCCTGCATCCACGTTCTGCCTTGGTCTGCCATTACCTGCAGGAGTCCCCATTCCCTGGAAAGTGGACACATGGACACATGTCTTCCTGTGGTACTTCTAGCTAGGTTGCTGCTTCCCTGTGTCTGGCAGAGGAGCCCATCAGGAATGATGAAGGTGAGTTTGCCCACACTGTGCTGGAGCTGATCTAGAATGTCCAAAGAGAATTGTATCAAGCATGAGACAAGCCCGTTCTGCAAAGAGTGTTCTCTTGGACTTTCCTGGCTTCCAGGATATACACATCTTTGGGGGTTCAGGGCCTCTGCTTGCTAACAAGAGCTGCAGCTTCAACCTGCCAGATATGTTAGCTGTCACTTTCTTTCGTAGTCATGTTGTAGATGGGAAAAGTCACAGTCTGTCAACATGTCTGCTCCCATGACACCAGGAAAGTTCTGCACTTTCCTTTTAGAGACTGACAGCTGTGCTGTCTCTTTCATCACTATAGAGGCTCCTTCCTAGATCATAGTTAGGGCCAGCAGGGGTCAGCTGAAACCCTGAGCAGCTTTGGAGGAGAACTGGCTAGGACAGTTGTCAGGAGGCAAAGAAAAGAGAGTGGCTCATGTAACAAAAGAGGGAGTGAAGGCATTATGTAGATAATTTGATGATGTGGGGCTGTCCTGTGTATTGTAGGATGTATTGTCCTGTGTATAGTAGCATCCCTGGTCTCTATTCACTAAGTGCCAGTGACTCCCTCTGCCATAATAACCAAAAATATCTTCAGATGCTGCCAAATGTCCCTTGGGTGGCAAAATCTCCCCTACTTGAGAACCACTAATTTAAAACTCCTTTGAACAGCTATAGGGTGTCTATGAGGTCTCTTGGACACCTCATATTGGGAAGGGGCAGTTGTGGGTAATTGCTGGGCAGTTGAGGACATTTAGGGGAACTATACAAGATTAACAATGTCAGATTTCCTGGTATTTTTAAAGACAGAGTAGAAAGTGACATCAGTCAATGCATAATGTTGCAATTTGAAACGTTCGAATTGATCATGTATATAGATCGCATTACCAAGGGTTGATGTTTGGGCTAATGGGTAGGGTAAATTCATCTTGGTTTGCCAAGGACAGTTTTAGTTAATGTCTATTTTCCTGGCATAATCAATAGTGGCAGCTCTTTGCCCTGTGACATGTCCCAGCTCACACAACAGGTTATATGGCCACCTTATCTGAAGGCCAGACATGTCCCACCTATGTGTTTATGAGCAATACAATACACCTAGTCTTATCTGCATTTTATATATTTCAGCACTTCTAAAATGTGCTTTTCTTTCACATTTTGACATCCCTGAATCCATCTCAAAGTAGAGAGCTTCTTGTTGTAGTCCTTGCCCAAGAGGCAGGTATGATGAGATCATTATCAGTGACACTCAAGTTGAGCTAAGATTGTCCTCCTATCTCCACTTCACTTGACTCATACATATTTTGCTATTTCATGTGTTGTGTAAGAATTCATTGTGATGGCAATGAAGGCAAAATTTCTGTATACAGGAAGGGCATAAACTTGATATTACCAGGCAGTATTTATTGTGGGGGTAGTGATCTTGAATCATGTTTTCTTGCAAAGCAACCAAGAGAATATAAAAAGGAAAGCACATTTTTGAGGCATTTTAAAGTACTGAAGCATTGGGTCATTTTTAGTTGACTTTATATTTTCCCCTTCTGTAGGTATAATAATGACGTGTCTATAATTGATGCACCCTGGGTTCATTGAAATGCAGTGTATCACCTGACTGGATCCTGAAGATGACTTTGTGTTGGGTTAAACCTTAGCAGACATAGGAATGATTTGGGGAGTTAAACTGTGGAGAGCCCGTCTACCCACAAAGAGCTTGATTTGTAAATCAAAGTTGGGCTGTAACTTCAATTTTTTTCTTTTTTAAAAACAGGGACAGTGAGAGTAAGAGAAATAGAGAATCAGTTTTATTCAGTTTTTCATTGTTGTTCCAACACTTCATTGTGTACGTGCTTCAAACTCACATCCTCACACATGCCAGGCAAGCACAGTAACTGCTGAACCAGCCCCTAGCATCAAATTTTTAATAAATATATCGGGGAGTCTGACACAGGTAGTCAGCAAAGCATCGTTTGGACGTGCCATTCTGTTTGACCTTCTTTATTCCACTCTGGAAGAATTCCAGAGGAAGGCTCTGTTCTCACTGAGCCCTGTATCTGGGCATTCCTTGATGCTGTACCAAACACGGAGTAATCTGGGAACGGCCACTTAGCCATGGCTAAGGGAGCTTTGCCTTTTGGAGTCTGACTGGACTGGATGGGTGAGGCTCACTTGCCTGGCCTCTCAGCTCTCTTCCTGTCTGTTTTGCTATATGGACATATACATGTGGGTATTTATTTACTTTTTCCATACCTATTATAAAAATCAGTTTAAGGGAAAGCAGGTAAAGTTATTTTCAAGAAAAGGGGAGTAGAGTTCCTAAGGAAAATGATAGGGGTACAGAATAAAGATAAAAAATTGAAACCAGATGAGGGAAGAAAACAGGATTTGGAACAGGAAGGAACATTCCTTCCCTTTCTTAGGTGCTTTCTGGTTTTCTAAGTCTTTCCCCAAACTTTGATTTGCGGCTCAAGGTTGGGAATGAGGTGCTGCCTAATGTTATTCCTGTTTATGCTCCTAACCCTGAGGCAGGCACTGCACTCTAAAAGAGGAAAACATTGGGGGGCTCAGTCTCACCCACCCACAACCACTAGTCAAGAAGTCCTGGATTCTGGCCAAGGTGCACTCTTAGGGCACCCTGCATGGAGATCTTAGAGACAACATTTCAGCAGAGTCCCCTCCAAATTCCACTGGAATTTCGCCAAGTCCCTCCTTAGGACACCTTCCCAGTGGTACTGAAGGTACCAGGACTGAGAAGGACAGAATGCAGACTGTAGTGGGTATTTGCACTGAATACAGCAACTTAGCAATCCTGGGCCTAATGCAGGTGGACCTTGCATTTTCTGACTTCCTGTGAGTGTCTGGTGCTCTTCACCACTGTCCCCTCACTTAATGTGATCCTTAGAAGAGGTGTTTTCCTGGACACTTTCAAATAAGTTAATGAGCCTGTCTTTCTGGGTCTCTGCTTGGACTTTTCTTCTGCAATGGAGACAGGCTTGGGAGTTGGGTCTGCATCTAGGGCATGTGAATTTTTCCTTCCTTCTGCTTAGCCATCACTTTGGAAGATGCCATACATTGTACCTGCCCTCACACGACTTAATTAGCTGTCAGGAGAGAAGAGTGAGACTGTGGGGACAGTAGAACAGACCAAACCCATGAACTATTATTTGAAGCATGCAAGTCTGTCCTTTGGGAGCTCAGTCCAGGCAAGGTCAGCTGGATTTGGGACAAGCTGAGAAGTCTCCTGTAGGGAATACAGTTTAGGCTTCACCTTGAACTGTGGGTGGGATGTACATTAGCAGAAAGCAAGTAGAGGTGTTTCAAGTGAAGATAAAATGACCAGACAGCTTACTCAATCTTCCTGCAGGTTTTGGCAGGCCCTTAAAAGGTGATAGGAATAAGATCTGGAGGTCTAGCTTGAAAGCTGGGTCAAGACTGATCAAAAAGTTAGCTTTGTCAAAAGCTTCAGGCCCATTCCTACCTACAGACAACCCCTGGTGATCCTAAGTCATTAATCCCCCTGAAGGCCTGTCCTGACCTGAGCTCCCTTGCTTTGAAGTGCGCTGTCCTCTGCAGCATGAGGAAATAATTTGCTGCCTGCTTCAATGAACCATCAGGAGAGCCAGCAGACCTAATGACATGTGAGAATATTAACCTCCTACCACGAGGAGCTGTGAATCTTGAGCGGCAGTCTATAACTCACCCTGGACTCCCGAGCCAGGCCTCTCCGGCTTTCTTTCTCACTCACTTTCTCACTTACACCCAGCGAGAGAAAGAAAGACCCGCTCGTAAAATTTTATATTCTCCAACACTGTGAGCCTTGCTGAGCTGTTTGGTAATAAGTGACTTTTCTTTTGCAGTCACAGAAGAATGTATACCTTCAGAAGTACGAGTTGGGAGGAGAATTATTTTGAATGTTGCCCTTTGCGTAGGTGCCTTCCTCCTCACCATGGGGAGACGCTTGGTATCATGCAGGTGACCGTTGCAGTGCTTGGGTAGCCAAGCTTCTTTGCAGTTCTGCACTTAGTCTTCAAAGTCAGAGAACAGGGACGGTTAAGACATGGGTCAGAAGGTGTTTGGATATTAGAGAGGAGCTTAGAGAGGTTGTAAGGTCACTTGGAGGCAGAAGTACTTAGATTTCACTGAGTTACGATGGCCTTGTGTTTCCGTCCCTTTTTGTGAGATCTTGGGCCTGTTCAGGAGGTGATAGTATCTTAACCACCTTTGTACTCTCAGTGTCTAGAAGAGTATCTCACCCACAGAAGGCTTCAAAATTAATTAGAAAATGGAGTAAAATCATCTTCTCCAACCCAAATTTTGGACATGGGAGGAAGCAAGGTCCACAAGGTCCCTTGCTCGTGGGGACAGCTAGAGTTTCTTCCAGAGCTAAACCCAAGCTCATTTTACCTCTCTGCCCCTGGTTATCTGCTGCTCTTGCCACTGTGGTTTCTTCACAAGCAATGTGTTGCTCTAAAAGCCAAACACAGATGCAGAGCCAGGAAAACAAAATCAGGGGATAAACATGGAAATGAGCAGTTAGTTGTAGGGTCCAGTGTGGGAGGATATGCAGGCATGGCTGCCTGACTGAGAACACCTTAGACCAGGAGAACCTTCCTTCCTAGAAAAACAACCCATGAGGCCTCACCATTCCACAAGCTGGCTGCACATGGGCTGGGAAAAAAACCCTCTTTCATTCACCCTAGGCCTGGCTAAGGTAAGCTCAGTACATTCTTGCAGGAGGAGGAATAAATACACAAATAGATAAATGAATGACTGGTATCTTTCTGTTTAGCTAGGGCATTTCATCTCAGTATCTCAATTGAATTCACTCAATGCTGCGGAAATATAGGTATTTTGATGACTTACAAATGTAATGAAATCAAACTTTCTTCTGATTACTTGACTAGCGCACTGAATAGAAAAACCAGTGGTTCACACCCACTCTGTAATTCTCAGCCTTTCTGATCTCTCCAAATTGCTGCCTTCTTCCTTCTGACATCTTCTTTTTTAAAGAATTAATTTTATTAAAAACAGTCAAATTAAAGCTGCCTCTGTCTGGAGCATCTCAAGGTCCATTCATTATGTATGGCTTCTTATCTTGGCAGGCGATCGGCATGGAAAGGCATCTCGGCCATTATGCACATACAAAGCCCATCACTTCTTGACCAATGGTCAATTCATTAAACATTTATCTTCTGCCCTTTGAGCAGTGTGTCACTTTGCCTGTCACTTCCTAGTTTGGGTTGCTATGAAAAATGAAGGAAAGTGGGGGGGTGATTTTTGATTCCCTCAGTTCTCCACCCCCCAGATCTTTTTTATTAATTAGATTTCATGGAGGAGTCTTGACAGATACCCTGCCCTCTGACCCTCATCTGTCTGATCATGCAAAGGTTGGAGATGCTCTACTACAGTTCTGCTGAACATTTTACTGAATGGTAGAGTGATTTAGGGAATGATCAAACTTTGGTTTGGGAATTTTTCCTCCTAGGATCCTCCTTGGAGTGTAGAATTTTAAAATGGAAGACATCTGACATAGGGTAACTCCCCTGGTTTACAGTAGAGTAAGGGGAGGCCTGTAGAGGTAAGGATTCAGGGAAACATTGTAAGCTGGTGGTAAAGGTAGGATGAGAATCAGGTTCCAGATTATGCTTGAGAGATTCTCCCTAGCTTGCATCTCCCTGTGCTGTCACATGATTCTCAATACATATTAGTCCTTCTTTTGGAGGTTGGCTATTTACTTTCTTTTCTGAGATAACTCATGTCTTCCTTTGAAAAGAAAGTATTTCCATTTATTTTTCAAAAAACACTAGCAAACCATCATATTTATCTAGATATGTTTTTATGTTCCAGAATTTATGTGATCACTATACCAATCTCTGCACAGTGGTACAGATCAAGGACTTTCCTGAACTGTGATAGATTAAAAAGAAAAAAAAAATTAACTTTGGAGCTGGAGCAATGGCTTAGAAGTTACGTTGTTTGCCTGGCATGTGCAAGGATGCGGGTTCGAACCCCATCACCACGTACACAATGAAGTGTTGGAGCAACAAAGGTCATATGAAAAACTGGATAAAATTGATTCTCTCTCTTTCTCACTGTCTCTCTCAAAAAAATTAAACTTTGCAAGCGTTGTTTTCCCAAAGTCTTCCACGTCAGGACTTGAGAACAGGGCTTGTGCCACCAGCTTCAGTGGTCTTACTTTGTGTGTTTACTTCTACATTTGGCTTCTCTGAGTTGACAGGATACTCTCCTTCAAAACTACGTGCTGTGTGAAAACACAGTGGCATTCTGTGGCCATGAACAGCACTCAGATAGCCAGAAAGGCAAAGGAGGTGAGAACCTCAGTCCCGCCGTAGGGATTGCTCCTGTTCATCACCCTGCACATCTGCAAACATTCCATCCCTCCTCTTGGCAAAGCTCGCCAGGTTGTTCTTCTAGAGGTTTGGCAAAGCACAGAGCTAGAGCTGTTTGGGAAGAAAGCAAATGGCTCCAGTATAAACCCCTCGTGGAGGCACCGTATCTCCTAGAGCCTCCTGTTCTTCAGAAGGTAAAAGCTATCCTGTAGTCTGGGACAGAAAACATGTTTTCACCTTTTTCAGCCAACTGAGACCTCACAGAGTCAGCAGCTGGGCCATTTTTGCTGGGTTTCCTGGCTTGATTCTATTCCAGGGGGCCCTTGCTCGTAGGGAGCTGGTCTTTGGGCAAGTATTTGATTAGGGCCCCTATGGGATGCTAGGAACTCGAGGCCCAGCCATGTAAATGTCTCCTTTTCTGGTTGGTTTGCAAGGAGTAGACACCATCTGTAGAATTAAAAATTCCCTTTCTGAAGAGTGGTGAAAGGCTTGTGTGGAAGAGACACTGTTATCTTTCAAGCAAACAGTTCATGACGTTGAAGAGCAGTGTTCTTGGCCCAACATATGTTTGCCCAATGGCCGTGGGAGCCTCCCCCACCAGGCGCTGCCTTCCACCCCGTGGCGACATGCATACATACCGCGGCTGCGGCATACCGTGTCCGCTCCCTCACATCTCCCTAGCAAAGAAAACCTCCATTTATAGATCCCGCCGCACAAAGTCACTCTTTGGACTCTTAAAAACAAACAAGATCCTGAGGCCACAGGCTTCACGCATGCATGTGTGGTTTTGTAAAGTCTCAAGCCGTGAATCAAAATAATTTTAGAGGCATAGTCAACGGCCAGGCCCAAAGAGCATCACCGGGGTGGGGGAAATGCAGGAAAGATTACCGAGAGGAGGGAGGACAGCCTGAACGGGCTTGGAACTAAATGCTGAGGCTGTCATTCATCTAGGAGGGGACCTGACTCCGGGTCTCTGTCCTTAAGAACTTGCTTACGGTACTAACTTCAGGACAAGTGGAGGCAGGAGGACAAAGCAGGTGACCACCACAGCCCTTGTATCTTTCTTCTCGACTTCTAGAGCCCATCTTGCCACACTGCTTAACGATATGCTGTCCTAGATGTTCTCTCTGTATTTTCAGCCCAACTTGTTTCTCTGTTCCTCAGATGATAAACAAAGGGAGCAGAGTCCATTGTGCAACTTCTGTGTCCTTAGCCTTAAGAGCTCACTGAGATCTCTGAGATCCTGCCACACTCCAAGTGGGTACCACGTGCATGCGTTTTGGTGCTAGATAAGCTTCTTGCACTGTAGATTACTTAAATGCTAGGATCAAAGTAGCTCTTTTTCTTATGTTCCCTTGCCACTGAAGGTGCCATAAAGTCTAAGTAGGTGCTAAAAAGATTAGAATTCAATTGAATTGAGACTTCGCTCCAGCCCATCTCTTTAAAGATTTCACTCTTCCTACCCTCCTCCTCAGAGTAACACTTACCATCCCAGCCTAACTTATTAGCTGGTGTTATCTGGTTACTGCTTCTCAGTCTCTGCTTACTAGTTATAGCACAGTGTCTTTGTAGCCCCAGAGATGAGCAAATGCTGGGCAGAGTTGACGATCGATATCTTTTTGCAAATGAATGAATTTAGCTCTACAGGTGCACACCTAGGGGACCATTAGCTGGCAGATGTCAACCTAGCCCTACCTACTCTGCACTTAAACTCAAGAGAGCCACATGAAAAATGTCTATAAGAACTAATTCTTCCAGAGGTTCTAGAGGGTTCCAGGAGGATCAGAAAGTAAAGGTTGAAAAACAAAACAAATTGAAAATCATCTAATTGAGGACATATCATGATTGGATTTATATCATTCTAATTGAGGAATGCAGTGATTGATTTTTACAAAGCTACATGTAGTGTTTGGGTAGAGGTTCCATTTCTGGACCACACCTAGAATTATTTGGAGATAATTGTGCATGGTTGAGGGGATACTGTACTATATATCCAGATGTTCTATGCATGGTTCAGTTAAAATATGTTATCTCTTTGGAACACTGGTCACATAACTGCGGTAGATGGATAGAATGTTAGAGGTTGCAGAATCTCATCTTCTCTATACAGAAATTCCCTCTAGACATTTTCTGTGACTTGTCTCTGATCAAACATGTACAATGACTCACAAGGCATCTTAATCCCTTGGCGAACAGCTCTGCTATTTTTACAACTTTTTAAAAAGCTTATTTGAGACATCTCCTCCCAGCATACCTGATTTTCTCCTATTTGTTTGGAGTTTTGGAATTCCATGGACTTACTACTTTGACACAACTCAGTCTTTCCTCCTGGCTAAGCGCACTTGACTCTCAGTCACTGTTTCTCACCCTCTTAGCCTCCTGGTTGGTCTCCTTGGGTGGTGAATCTGAATGTTAATGCCCCTCTGAGTCCAGAATTGAAACAAAGCTCCAAGTAGAGTTATTTGGGGGCCAGTGGAGTGCTAGAGTGGATTAGGATCAGATTAGCATCTGTGGGGTGGCCCCGCTCTGGCAGTTGATGCTAAGCCCTCTTCATACACATTCTTTATCTAAGGCTATCTTAGTGCCTGAAAGTCATCTTGTTTTATTTGGAAGTTGTTTTTATGTGGATTTTTCCTGATTATAAGGAGATTATTCATAACAGAAAATTTAGTAACTGGAGAAAACTATAAAAAATGATCTAGGGATTAGTGGTATGTACGTAGGGGATATAGAATTGGGTTGGGTTGTGTGCGTGCATACATACACTCTCGCGCATGCGTATGTGCGCGCACACACACATATAGGTATATAGATGTATGGATATGTAAGTATATTCATTTAATTGCCTTTGTGTATATAGAGAATTGTATGAAAGACTCTATATACAAAATGGTGTATTATCATCAGTTTATAAAATAGCAAAAACTAACAAAGACTACTTTGATGACTATTAACCAGCAATGTGGATGAAAATGCCCAGGGAAACATGGCACAAATTAAAATTTATGTGGTGAATGGAGAGAAGTCATAGTAATGACTTTCAATTTCCATGCATGAGATATTAGCGTCTGTACCATAGTGCACTGTAATTTAATTTTAGGTACTTAAATATATAGCATGGAATTCTACTGGCTCATTAGATATCTGTCTATAATATTTTTAATTGCTGCATGGTATTTCATTATACAGATGTATTGGGCTTTATGTAATCATTCCTCTGTTGTTGAGCATTTAGGGTTATTTACAGTGTTGTTATAAGCAATCCTGTAGTAAACTCACCTCCTTATATTTAAAGCACATATATTTTGATATTTACTGAATAAATTTTTAGAGTTGGTATTATGGATGAAATCATGATAGTGTCTAAGGCTTTTAATGTGGGTTATCATCAGAAAGGTTGTAACAGTTTCACTCTCACATTTGTCTTGGGTTGTCCTGTTGTTCATCCTGAACTTTTGACAAAGCCATGTTAACATTTTTTTTTCAATACTGGGAATTGAAGCAGAGTGTTCTACCATTGAGCTACATCCCCAATCCTTTTGAATTTTTTTTTTAAATTTGAGACAGGGTCTCACTAGGTTGCTAAGATTGGTCTTAAACTCATAATCCTCCTGCCTCAGATCCCTGAGTCTCTGGGATTACAGGTATGCACTACAGTGCCCCGGAAAGTCATTTTCAAATTTAACAAAACAATACAAGCATCTTGTTTAAGTTGAATACTCTAGATTCCCAACAAAGCTGCAAACTTCTCTCACATTTTCATTACTGACCAATTTCCCTGTGAGTTTTCTGACCATATATTTTGATCAGTTATTCTTTCAGAGATTCAGCTTTTCCTTAATGATTTACAAAAACTCTTTCCATATTAAGACAGTTAGAGAGATGGCAGATATTTTCTCAATTTTAATTTGCCTTTTGAGTTTGTAAGGGGATATTTTTGGTTAAACTTCTGCATTTAGACTTTTATGCTCGACATTGTGAAATTTCATCTTTTTGAGCTGTTACAACAGCCTAATGGGATCATCTTGATTCCTAACGATGAAACTAGGATTAAACCTAATATCCTTCTAGGGTCCTGGCATTCATAAACATATTAAACATGTCCTTAACAAAACCACTAGCAAAAACAAAGCAGAGACAAAGTCCCTAGAACTTGAGGCATTGATCAGTGTTCTTTCAGGCGCCTTTTCAACTCAGTTAGGACTCTACCTAAAGTTGTCATTTTCAAGTTCTTTCTGCCTTGCTGTCCCAGGGATGTGATTAGAAGTCTATTCAAAGCCATGTAGACTCTGGATACAGTATACGTCTTCTCTGATCCCAGGCAAACGTGAACAGCTGGTCTCACAACACTGAGAATCCATGAAACGCCATATTGGTGTACGTCTTATCTCATTACACAAAGCGTTTGGACAAATTTATTAGAATTAATAAAATATCAAGACATTGAAAATATTCATTGCCTTAATATTGAAGTTAGAAAGCATGTACAGAGATCATGAAGTACAACAAACTTGGTCTGTACTTCCTGGTAGCAAAAGTAAAAGGTGAACATGATCAAATATGTTATTTCTGTTGTCCTAACGCAAACAAATGCCACTTTTTTAGAGGTATAATCTTAGCAGAATCTCATATATGTAAATTTACAAGATCGTGAATCCAAAGGTTACCTTCTTATTTCCCTTTTCAAACAACAGGACGTGCAAGTAACTGTTCTTCTAGGTACTTATTCATCCTCTGTAATTCTCCAGGTATTATATTCAAAGATTTGTTAGTATTCTTAGATATGGTACATGAAGGCCTCAGATCTGGTTAACTGTGTTCTTCTCACTGGCCATAGATTCAGATTTCCTGTGCTGGTATTTGGTATTGAATTTTATTCTGTGTAGCTCAGGGGTTTGATAGGGCTTTGGGGTTGACTTTGACCCCACAAGTTACACTGCTTTTTAGTGTGAGCATGCATTCTGCTTGCATTTTCCACCTTCTTCTCTTAAAGACTTTTCTGCTCCCTATTGATAAATTTATGATATGGACTAGTGGATTTATGTTATTATTTATACATTTATCTATACTTAAGTGACCTGAATAGTAGAATACACAGAAATATAGAGAGCCAACTATATATGGTTTTATGGGTACTACATCATATATGTTAGTGATATATGTTGCTCTCTCTCTCCCATCCATCCATCCATCCATTTAAATAGGATATAAAAGCAATTTTATGGCAGAACGAAAGAATACCTCTCAGGGGGCTAGGTGAGCTGAGTACGGAAAATTTTCTGTGCTGCCACAAGGCTTTTTGCAGGGGCATGTATTGTCACATTGGTGGTCTCTTTCTTCCTTCGTTCCCCACTGGTTAGCTTTGTGTTGTGTGTCTTGTCCTTGAAGCTTTGGTCATAGCCTCCATGGGAATCTAATTTTCAGACATTTTTCTAGGACCTGCTGTGTATCACATGTGGGAGTTGGGCAGGAATACGAAAGGAACTAATTACTGTTTCTGCTCTCAGAGGTGATTGAACTATTCAACCAGTGCACTGACCAATCAGAACCTATGCTGGCCGGAGCACGTCCACATTGGCCCCATGCTGTGTTTGGTGGGCATTCAGTGCTTAGTGACTAGGTTGTAAGGAGGTCTGAGGGCAAATAAATAACAAGGATACTCATAGCTGCAATCACTTACTAGCTGGTAAGGAAGTCTTTAAATGCTTTTATCCTGGTCTACAGCAATGGACGCTCTCAATGTCACTTCTTATTCTCAGACATGTTCCCCCACAAAGAGGAAGCCTCTGACCTCTGAAAGAAGGCCAATATATAAGGATAGTTGTCCTGGCCACTGGCCAGCACCCTGAGCTTGGTCTTAGTCCTGCCCTTGGGATTTTCTTGGCTGCTTTTTTGTTAGGCTCTCATAAGCTCCTGGTGGAGGACTTGTCAGCTGGTGAGGGCACAGAGCCCTGGGTGCCTCTGACAGCTTTCCAGGTGTGTGGAGGATGCATCTAGAGTCTCTTTTGCTGGGGGCTGGGCAGACAGGAAGCATCCGGAGATACTCCAACAGGTCAGGCAGTCACCAGCTCTCACAGGTCAGGGGCACTAGCCAGTGGGATAGGTGCAGATGTGTGGGCTGTGCCCCCTCGAGTTCCCCTGGCCTCTCCGTGTGGATGTGTTCATGGGTATAGTTGAGGAAGAAGGGGAGATCTCAGTGTGGAGCTTGTTTGCTTCATTTGACAATATCTGACTTGAGGCCAAATGTGGTTGCAAAGAGAGAGAGGTGTCACCGACAGGGTCTCCACCACTTGCTACTGATGACACACCAGGCCCTCCACACTGGTGGAGGCTGGAAGGGAGGAGAGATGGAACTCTGAGAACCAGCTGTGTGTAGGGGATTGAACCATGGGTTCTGGAAGTGGCCTCTGGTGGTTTGTGCTCTTGATGGTTTTGTGCTGACTCTGGGGCAGGGTTCCCACAGCAAATTAAAAGTTCCTCTGCCCGCAAGCTGCCTCTCACCCTGGCCCTGGCCATTCTCCTTCTCTATTTTCATGAATGGCCACCTTTCTGGGAAAGGATGAAGGAGGCTTAGTTTGCCCACCCAGCAGCAGAAGGGGTTCGAGGTTGCCTTCCCTTTGCTGGGTGCACTAGCCTGTCCAAGGCTGCTCCAGGAAGGCTCCCAGTCACCGGCCCAGCCTGGGCAGGGCAGCAGCCGCCTGTTTAGTGCTGCTGTTTTTATAAGCTAATGAGGGCAGAGTGTGAGCCATGGGCAATGATGCTGGGATATTAACTGTGACAGGAAGCTTGATCATAATTATCTTAACGAGGATAGGGTTAATTACAGTGGAAACTTAAAAGTTCTCTCTGCTTGAATCTACTATCCACTGGAGCCGAATGCATTGTGATGTTTTGTCATTTTGATGTGACTTTGGAAAAGGCACTGGGACTCTCCATGGCCCAGTGTGACTCGGCTCCTAGGGGAGCCTAGGCAGAGCCCACAGACAGGACGACTGAGATGGTGGCTGTGGGTGAGATCATGGCAACTCTCCTGCTGGTGGAATGGGAGGCAGGCAGTCTGCCATGAGCTCTGGAGGTGCTGATTAGGTTTCTAGAGCAAACCACCTGCCACCAGGAGGACCTTGCTCTCCCAGGCCCTGCTTGCCCTTGGTGGCTCCTTTCTGAGCTGAGAAGAGCTCTCTTCAGCTGGCTTTCCTGGGTAGTGGGTGAAGCCTGGCTTGTCCCCTTACAGCTCAAACATTGCAGCCTCTGCTTGGGAAGCTGGCAAATAACCCTGGAAGACAGTCGTCCATTCCATCAGGGCTCTCATTTTGGGGTGCATTTGCTGTTCACACACAAGGTTATAGCAGAGAAATTGCAGTGTTCTCCTCATTTTCGCTGTAAACTACATCACTGTTCCCAGCACGCAGCACAGGCCTGCGTGGTTCTCCAAAGCTTTTTTTTTTTTTTTTTTTTACCTTGTCATTTTATTTAGCAGTGGATATCTATTTGCAGACATCTGGTATACAGGGGTATGAACTCAAAAGATTGTTGCAAATAATTTCTTTTTCTTTTCCTTTCTGGAAAACAACATTAATAAAAACAAAAAAAAATTTTTTTTAAAGTGAAAAGTAAAGCCATCTTCCAGGTGTGTGCTTATTGGCCTCTGCATGCCAGCCGAGCCAGCGAATCCTTTTCTCCCTGTCTTCCCCTTCACAAAGCTCTGTTCTCTGCCTCCTGCCCTCAGGCTCTCAGCTCTGAATTTAGCTGATTAAATCACCATGTGCCTAACACCCATGGCATGAAAACAGGGAATTATTAATTGTAGCCCCCTCTGATGTAACACACCCGTTTTACTGAGCAGCTAATAACCTTACATGGCAAAAGGCGTCTCAAAACCAAAAATGTGGCAGGATTTCAGATGGACCTTCCCAGCTCTTCTCCGTCCACTGGGCACTCTGCCCCAGAGCCTGCCCTGCAGGGGGAGAGGTTGTCTCTGGGGGCGATCACCCCTCTTGGGTGCCTTGTTTGTCCTTCTTCATGCCCTGTCATTTTGTTTTATGCCTCCCCTGAAGCACTTCTGGAAGGGAGCTTTCTTTGACTTGCCAGTTGCCAACCATTTGCTGATTCTCATGATAAAAGTATAATATTTGCATAACATAACTTGGGAACAATGTGTATTTGGATGCTGCCTTTGAGGAGAGCCCAGCTGATGTTTGTGCACAAAAGACTTATTAGCTGCCCATAAGGCTGCTTGACAGGAGGCCCCTCCACTCCCCACTCCCCTTGTGGCAAACAGGGGCCTGACCCAAGAAGCACTTATGGTTAATGAGCAGCATTCATTGACCCCCTATGGAGGAAGGGACTTTGGAAGACCTCAAAATTCCTTACACACCTCTGTGGGTTTGTTCATCTGCCCATCCCAGGAGTCCCCAACACATCCCCAAGCTCAGGGCCTGCAGGGAAAATCAATGCATCAAAGGGGAAAGGGAAAGAAAGGAACCAGCATTTGCTAGGAACTTGTGGGTTCCCTTAGTGTCTGTACATCTGGAAGGAACAGTGGGTTCAGGTCTGCTGCCAGGATGCTTGATACACACTGCAAGACTGTTGGAACTGGGTTAAAGCTCTAAAGCTTCCTGCTTGGGTGTATGTAAGTGGTTTTGCCTCCTGGAGCCCTGAAGAAGAAGAGAGCAGAGGAGGAGGAAATGAAATATGATGACCCTCTACCTAGCACATGCGCAGTTATGGCCTCTTAGTTGAGCAGGCTATGTTGGCTGTCAGAGCAGGTGCACTGTGGATGCTGGGCCCTGGGTGGGACTACCCTGAGGAGTGGCAGAAACAGGCATGCAGGAGCTCTGGGCCCAGTGGAATCTGCAGATGTAATTACTTACAATGCATTTTATGCCTTGCAAGTATTGACTCCCTGTTTTGGAGACTTCTTGGCACAAGTAGCACCAGGGAGCTGTGGATGCTTTGGGAGAGCCCTGGTGCTGAAGTTCACACACCCGCTGTATACACATTGCACACGCAAGCAAGCAGCACTGTAATGGAGGTGCTATCAGTAAATGAATAAATAGTATGGATGACATCTTCCTGATTCGTCACATTTTATAGAGTAACCAAGGATCCCATGCGAGTCCTCCCTCGGATAGACGTCGTAGCTCAGCTGTCAGCCTGTGCAAGTTCAGCACATCTCCTGGGTCTGGCAGGTGAACGAGCTGGGAGAGCTGGGAGTGTGTGTCTGTGTAAGTCTCTGTACTGGGCGGCTTGCTTTAATTAATGTCTGTGTGCATCTACCCAAGCCCTGTGCAAAACTGCCCCACATCCCCTCCAGCCTGACCTCCATCCCGTGATGGGCACTCACAAGAGCCCTTCAGATGAAGAGTTAACTTTCGGGTCTGTATAAACAAGGCCATTTTCCCCTTTCTGATACATTATTTTTTTTCCCTCCGAGCCGGGCACTTAATCCTTTCAAATGCCTTTTATTTACTGCCTCAACATCTCCATTGCGACATGCCACACTTTTTTGTTTTTCAAAAATAAAGTGAGAAATGCATGTTCCATAAATTAAAACAGTAACTCCAGGTCAGGAGCTTTGAAGCAGAAATTCTCCCAACTCTCCTCCCCCAGAACAAAACCAAAACCAAATAAAAAGAAATAATGAAGGGAAAAGAAAAGGCCGTCTCAGGCTGGAGTGATTATGTAATTCCGCAGATGCCTTGCCTTTTGGGCAGCCATGGGGACGCTAGGCAGAGGCAAATTAAGTGATTAGTAAAGAAAAAAGGCAGAGGGAGTGAAAAAAAGTCAAATGATGGGAGGGCTGGGGAGGGAGAGAAAAGAAGCCTTCCTTGCCAATTCTTCTGCGACTGTATGGAGGAGAACCGCTAAGAAATGATACTTGAAGTTATATTTATTATTTTAAGAGGGGTATGATATTTCTAGGCAGGAATGATGGATGACAACTTAAATTTGTGTCCAGGGAATGAAGGTGAACTGTGACAGAGTTATTTATCTTGGGAATGGAGGTTAGGGTCAGCCGAGGCTGGGTGCCTGAAGGCACAAGACATTGACAAATCTATCCTGCAGGCCGTATCTGAAGCCCTTTGTTTTGGATCCTGGCTACTCACTAAGTGACCCTCATCCTTCATGTTGGCAATGCGTGAAGGATGCGGTGAGTGCCAGCGGCCCCTTCTCCCCCTCCGCCCCCACCCTGGCTCCTGCTACTAATTCTTGTCATTCACTTTGCTGACAGGCACCAAGCCCAAACTATTCCCAGTCCTGAAAGGGAAGGTTAAAATATTTATTTCTGCTCATAATGGCCTCCCTGATTTAGTGCAGGATCATTTTTCCTGTTGCCTTTGTCATTGCAGGTCACTGGAAGGACTGAGTGCATTCAGGAGCCTGGAGGAACTCATCTTGGACAACAATCTGCTTGGGGATGACCTGGTGTTGCCAGGGTTACCCCAGCTCCACACCTTAACCCTCAACAAGAACCGAATATCCTTTCCTCTGCCGGCCGTGCCCACTCCCTGTCGCCCCCACTCCCTGCCCCGTCCCACAGTGGTCTCCTCCTAACCCCCTCCCCAATACCTGCAAAATGTCAAATGAGTTTTATGTGTCAGCTAAATTAAAGTATGTGAAATACAGTCCATGGGCAGACACAGCATTCTGTCTTCTGGCACTCGGGACACTTCAGAGTAATTTATTATAGGTCATTCATAAATGAAACGCACCATTATATCTTCCTGTTGCTCCATTTTAGTGTAGAGATCTAAGTTATGGCTGCAAAGAAATCTTTTTAATAGATAAAAATAGAGAAGGAAAATAATGTCACTGCTGCGAAGGAGGTAAAGCCGGTCCTGTTTGCTTGGGCTTGTGTGGGAGGGCGACCTCTGGTGGGAAGTGGAGGATAATGCTGCTAAGCAGACTTGGCCTTTCTGGAGGTTTCTGGAAGGCTCTGGTGCAGGCAGGGGTAACAGTTGAGTTATGGGAGAGGAGAGGGGAAAGAACTGAGGTGGAAGAAAGATGTGAAGACCAGGCCTGGCTCTGCTGTCCCTGGTGGGTACTGCACTGAACTTGTGATAAGAGGCTTGGGAGAGTCATTGTAGGCCCTGGCTTCCCCTGAGAGGGTGAGGACTCCTCCAGGTGCAGACTTGCAGGGACTCACTGCACTGGAGTCTACAGTGAGAACAGAATCAGAAAACCTTTTCCAAGGCACAAGCCACATAGCTCCTCCATTTTTAGAGTTATGGATTATCATGCCCTGGAATGGCAGCTCCATGAGGCAGGGAGTTCTCTCCATCCTTCACATGTAGAATAGTGTTTGTCATAGGGTACAAGTTCCATAAATATTTGTGGGATGAACAAATGAGTCATTACCACTAGCATTTCATTAGGGAGCAATCCCAGGCATCAGGCTCTGTGCTGTGTACATCCTATAAGTCTAGTATTTTCCATTTTACCAAGCTCGATTTGGAGAATGCTCTTTCTCCATTTGTCTAGATGTGGAAGGAGGTGCAGTATTGGCCCCCACCTCCATCAGGCAGTTATTAAGATGCTAGGCCCCAGATCCCAGCTAAACTGTTGTAGCCAGAGATCTGAAGTCCAATTGCTCTGTTTTACTGATGGAACATTTGAAACCTGGAGTAGTTAAATCACTTGTTCACATTCAGGTTATAAGGTAGAAATAGAAAAGGGACCAGGGCATTTCCTCCTGTATGGTAACATAACAGCAGGTACACCTGTTATGTTTGACTTGTATGCTTATGTCAGCATTTCAAACTGATTTGCAAAGCATTTATTAGCCATTGTCTGTACTTCAAGCCATAAGTTAACATTTTCTTTATTCTATAAAGTATTATCTCTGTCAGCCCTTGCTACTGTGACGGAATACTATAGAGTAGAACAACAACATTTATTTTTCATAGTGTGAAAGCTGGAGGTTAGGGTTTCAACATAGGAATTTGGGGAGACACAAGCCTTGAGATCTTAGCAAGAATGTGCCTTGTGGTCATTATTAATGGGCATGCTAACAAAAGAAGAAGTGGAAGGCGATTGTGTCATAATGGCACATTTGGTGAATTTCTCCTCCTGCTCTTTGGACAACCAAATTTGAAAACTTCTTGCAGCCAATGTGTCCTTAGTGGTCTTAGGAGATCGTATGGATAACATTCTCAAATCAATCAAGAGGAGAAGGATTATTAGGCTAGAATTTTGATGATATGGTTCGTCTCTTGGGTCCCAAGACTCATGTCTTGTGGCTCATGTCACTGATGAATATTGGAGTCCATGGACTTGGGGTCGTGGGTCAGCATGATCATATTTAGTTGTGTGGATTTCTACAGGTCATCCTTTGTGATCTTCTGTTTTTTATTTTTAATGAAATAAGTTGAATTGAATTTATTTTTATTGGTTTTATTTTTAGTAATGTTGACAGCAGTAGTTGGTGAGCCTCTTGGCTGCAGAGTGCTGTGAGTTGACTTTATGTTGGGTTGGCCCTTTCCCTGTCCCATGCCTCACTTTCAATGACTTGTAGCAGTAATTCTGAGGGAGTAATGATGATGGCTGGGAGGGGCTATAGCAGAAAACACCATGTAGCTGTGAACCTGATAGATTATATTACTGTGCTGTTTGGTACACATTATTACCAGAAGATACAGAAGTCAAGGGTTGGCTTTCTCAGGAGGTGGTCTGACTTCTGTCCTTTTTTCTTCTCTGGTCATTGATATGACCATGAAGATGGCCCTTTCCCATGTACTTCATCTGGAAGTCACAGGATGAAAGGCAGGTGAAGGCAGGCCACATCCCATGCTGCCCTCTCAGTCTAATACTTCTGATCCCACCTTTTTTAGCCATCTGACTCTTACCTAATTTGGAAAATATTCCAGGCTCTCAAACGATCAGTGGGTTCCATATTGCTGTTGCTTCCTCATGAGATGCCTTATACATGGGCGTTTGCTGCAAAATAATCCACCCCAAAACTTGAGGGTTTAAAAAAAATAAATATTTTATTTGTTCTCAATTCTTTAGTTCAGCTAATAGGTCAGGGCTCAGCTGGGTGGTTCTTCTGCTGGTCTTACCTTGTGTCATTCATGTGATCACCTTGATCTGAGACCCTGCTGGACCAGGATGGTCTAAGATGGTCTCACCCATATGTCTGGAGGTAGGTGCTAGCTGTTGACTGAACTGCTCATCTCTAACAGGCTGCATAATCCAGATCACAGGAGAGGAGGGTTCTTGCACAATGCCTTGTGTACAAGTACTTTACAAGCACTGCTTGTTTCATGGAAGCAAGTCACATACCAAATGTAGAACAAATGTGGGAGGGAAACCACACAAGGTGTGGGTATAGAGAGGCACAGATCATTCCTATCATTCATGTAGCAATCTTCTAGACAGTCACCTTATCTCCTTAAGATTTTAACTGCAGTTTTTGTAAAAAAAAAAAAAAAAAAAAAAAAAAAAGGATCCTTAGAACCAAGTAACTGTCAACCTCCTAAAAGGCTAAGTATTAGCTTTTTCTTATGAATTGAATCAGCATTTTAGAAAGCTTGTTAGCAAATAATTTTTTCGGTTAAATTCTTTTGTGAATTTATTTTTTTATTTTTTTATTTTTTTTGGTTTTGGCATTTTTAGAATAGTTATTCATCCTCCCTAACTTATCTAGCTTGAAAATCATGATTTTTTTCCATTTTGGTTCTACTCACTGTTAACTATGTATACAACAGTGCCCAATGTTACCAGACTTTGAGAACTTGGGTCATTGCTTTCTTTAGCAGGAGGAACTGTCACACAGTGTTTAAGAACAACAGCCTCAGCCAGAAACAGTGGTACATGCTTGTAATCCCTGCAGCTCAGGAGGCTGAGACAGGAGGATTGCAAGTTCAAAGGCAGCCTCAGCAATTCAGTGAGGTCCTGTCTCAAAATTAAGAGCAAACAGACATATATACAAACAAACAAACAAAAATGGGTTGGAGATGTGGTTAAGTGGTTAGGCACCTCTGGCTTCAATCCCCAGTACCAAAACAACAACAAAAAAGAACGACAAACTCTGAGGTGAGACTTCCCGAGTCTGCCACATTTTGCGTGACCCTGGGAAAGTTATATAACATCTCTGTGTTTTGATTTCCTCTGCAAAATGGGGACAATAATAGTACCCACCCCATAGGCTATTCTGAGGGATATTCTAAATATCTCACCGACATTAATTTCCAGTAACATAGTAAGTCCTAGATACATGTTTGTATGTTGTTAGCATTCTGTTAGAGAATTATATGAACTTACCTGATTTTATAATCAAGGCCAGAGTATATGTCTTTGACTTTTGTAATTTAATATTGCCCTAATATTCTCAGAGTTGGGTGTCATTGATGAATCATCCTTCTCATTTTTATGGAAAAACTAGGAGTGTGAGATTTTTGAAGACAAGTAGATTGTCAAAGGTGGGGGTTCAATCTGGAGCTCAGGATGCTGATTTTCATCCCCAAAGCCTGAAACTCAAAGGAGAGGCAATCACTGCACAAGGAGAAGTTCTTAGATGCAGGGACGTCAGTTGCCTATGCCTGCGTGGAAAGGCCTGCTCCCAGCTGGTCCTGCAGGAAGTCTGCTCATGAAAGAGATTCCAGAGTCCACACTCAGCAGCATCTGGCAAATTTCTTCTCAATGCACCAATCAGTTCCTCCCTTCCCATCTGTATACCTCCTGCTTGGCCGCCCATCTTTGTTCTGCCAGCCCTCTGTTCCACTGTTTTCAGTCCTCAGCTGTGCTGTCTTGCTGTGGAATATCTGAAAGCCTGGTTGTTTCAGATAATCTCTTTGTCTCTTGACTTGAGCAATCTCACCCTTCCTCCTCAGGTTCATTTGGAATGGCCAGGTAGTCACTATCCATGGACTTGAACCCCTCCCCTCACCCTTGTATTCTCAGTATCTCTCTTCTACCACCAGCGTGAACACTATCCATGACACTCCCATTGGTCCAGGTAAGGTCTTTGGTAATGGTCTCAACTGTATCAAAAATAAATATTCAACTTCAAGTAAGGGACTAAATGAAAAATCTGAAAATGGAGATATTTAATCTTTGCACAAATATTCTCTCCTATCTTTCCTTTGAGGAATAAATTGATAACATCTGATATTACATTTCCTTTTTCTGATTCCCTGTTTGCTTCAATAAGTGTACTGAAGAGACAACAGGGTTTGAATTGTAGTACCCATAGGAAGAAAGAATGCTACCTGTTACACAGCTGGACACTGGTAAGCAGACCGCTGTACCAGTCAGAGGGCCAGCCCTGAGCTCTGATAGGAATTTACTGTCATCTTGGTGAAGTCTCTGTACCTTGGCAGGGTCCTTGATTTCTTTATGAGATAGGTAATATAATATGTACTTGAGAGTATTGTTGAGAGATTTAAATGATGTAATGATATGGGAAGTTGTTTGCCCAAAGACTTTATAACTTCTTAGTACATTATATTGTTAGCTAAATCCTCAATGTTTAAAAAATTAAGCCCATATTGAAAGTATCTGAGGTACAGCTGGATAACAGCATATTGTGGTCTCCTTCACATATCAAACTCTTTGTTATTACATGCTACATTTTTCAGTGTTTGAAATTCTCCTTTTGTGTTAGGAAATCATGAATCACTTCCTCCCCTAGATTCAAATCTAGGTTTGAATCCACTTATTGACAAGGTGACCTTTCACCCATTTCCTTAATTGTTATTTGGATGTGACAGGACTTATATGTATATGAATCTAAACGAGATAATGTCATTGTACTACATAATAAGCACTCGAAAATCCTTTATTAGGATTATCCCTAGTTAAAATCTCCCAAAGCGGGAGCTGCCCATTGACCAGCAGCTCAGCCTAGAGTGAGGGACCTGCCCATGCTCACCTGGGAGACCACTTTGGACCTGAGCAACTGGACATGAACCCCAGAAGGCTCCCCTCCTCCGTCCCACTCCAAACTTGCAAGGCAACATGCTGCTTTGATCTTGGACCCTCCGCAGAAAATCTCCCTTGGCAAGGATAGCCACGACAGCTGGGCTCCGAGATGGCAACTTTCTGTAGACAACACTGAAAAAAGCTCTAAACGCCAAGTCCTCCAGAGAAGAGTTGATGAGGGAAACCAGGTGTGTGCCGAGAATCCAGCTGGAGAGAGTTGAAACTCTGCCAGGTAGTTTCACATTTTTAAAAAAGGAAGAAAAGTCATTCTTAAAGAATCCCTGAGTCTGTCTGCACTGCTGTGGTCTTGGTTAGCCAGAGACACCAAGTTTCTTCCCATGGTCGCCTCTGGTTAATTTTCCATGCAGCTTGACAGAAAGGAATGTGACGAGCTCTATCTCAGCTCGCAGTCAGGCAAGGCAGGGCAGTGTTCGTCCTTGCTGACCCAGGAGACCGAGGAGCCAATTAAAGGTCCTTCTCCTATTTCATGCTGTGGTGGTGGAATCAACACAGAGATGAGGAGTGGCTCCGGTGCATGCAGGGAGGAGGCGCTGGGGCTTCCTGTCTGGTGTGGATTTGGGGGAGACCCCTTGGATCAGCCCAATGTATCACTTTGTAGGTTGTCGAGAGTTTAGAACGATAGAGCTTCTGCCATACAAAGTATTCTTAATGTGGCATACTCTGGGAAATCCCTTGGATTCATTGAGACAGGGGAGCTGAAACTTCTTGAAGCCTAGAGACCCCTTGCCCAACAGAGCCTCATGGCAGGAGCATTCAGTTGATGCCTCCCTTCTTGGTCTCCTGTGCAAGGGCATATTCAGGTTTTGTGGAGTGTGCAACTTGTCAAACTTGAAGGAACCCTCTTAAGATAAAGACTACATAATTAGGAATGTAAAAGTGAGTATGTTAAGAACTCTTATTTGGAATAAAAATATATGAAAGCAAATTTAAAAATGCTTAAGTGAATCAATTCCACAAATGTCCAAATACCTAGAAGCAACCTTTTTACATGAGATAGCTGGTATGGGAACTTTTACCCTTCTTTTTGTTCCCCCCTCTGTAAATTCTCATTATGGGATGAAATTTTGCGATATTTTCTGTAGAGTGAAAAGAAAGATAATTTCTTTCTTAGCATGATTGATTTTTATTTTATAGTTCAGAAATATTTCTGTTTCACTGCTGCTGTGGATTGGATGACTTTTCCACAGTGGGCTACATGTTGTAGGCTTGTAGCACTATTGGAAGGTGGTGGAATCTGTAGGAAGTAAAGCCGAGTAGGAGGTCCTTAGGTCACTGGGGACATGCTCTCAAAGGGGAACATGGGACCAGGGCTTTTCCTTGCTTTCTCTTTGTTTCCTGTCTCGTGGGGTGAGCAGTTTTCTCTACCACACCCTCCCCACCATTGCTATCTGGTATGCCCACTAGAGGCCCCAAGCAAGGAGCCACCAGATCTTGCACTGAAACTTCCAACACTGAGCCAAAATATTCCTTTTTTCTTTATGAGTTGATAATCTCATCTGTTCCACTATAGTGGTGGAAATCTGACTCATACTGCCACTCACTATTGGTAATTTCACCAATGCACTATTAGTAAAACTTTGAAGATTGTTAGATTTTGGAGAAACTTATACACATTTCTTTCATATGTGAGCTTTATAAGATTTCAGGACATTTTGAATTAGGGATGTTTGTGTGTGCAGGCATCTGCTTGCATGCACTTGCTCAACATCTTAATCTTCAGTGTTGTAATTGATGAGTTTGTTAATTATTACATCTTCCATTTTATCTTGTCCCTGCATGTTGGTGTTCGCTTGGTGAGTGGTGGAACTATTGCTGGAAATCATTCCTGCTGGAACTGTTGTAATAATTAAACCAGACACAGAAATGACTACAAGTTACACAAACATATACCACTGAATAAACATCAGTTCTAGAAAGTTCTCCTTAGCCAAATCCCTAGGATTCTCATGGCTATTACTGTCATCACCCAGTGTAAGGGGAAGTGTGATGGAGAGAGATGATGATAACTGAGTTGTATTTAATTAACCTAGTTTTGCAAATTTTAGAAAAATACATGACCATATGACGATGTCAGTAGGGCTTTTCCCAGGGCCTTTAAAGGGCCCTGTATACAGAAGCCTTATTAGCTCTATGCTAAATCTACCTGTGAAAACGTACTCAAATTATAGTAGGCCTACTTCCTTGGTTGGTGGCATGCTAAGCTTTAGCTCGCTCATAACTAACTGTTGAGAAATGACTGGGATTTGAATCCCATTTAACTTCTCAGTGTTTCCACAACTTGAAAATCTTACCAGTTTTGTGTTATGCTCAATCCCACCTTCATGCAGTAGATCAAAAAGAAGCTTTTAGAAGTTTGCACTAAGAGGGAAATAGTTTTGGGTGTGACTTCTCCACCTGTAGGAAACATGGCTTCCCCTAGGTCATTTAAGACCCTCATCCACATAAATAATTTGAATCACTATGTCAGCACGATTTTGACAGACAATTTTCTTGAAATACCACAAAAGAAATAGTGTATTGATTGGAAGGAGTGATCAGTTTATCTGGTGTTCTCCCTGGAATGTGGCTTTGGCCTTCAGGTTTAATGACAGCCTGATAGGCATGAGTCCCAGTGCTCCTTGGAGCATCTTTTGGATTCCATGTGTGGGGTAGAGGTTGGAGTGAACCCTGAAGTGTAGCTACTGGAACTGGGGCCTCTGCAGGTTCAAGTCCAGCCACAGGGTACTCCATCTGGTGACACCCTTGGCTCTGACCAGGCTTAGGTGCTGGATAGGGACTTAAAGGTTTTTGAGGAAGGTACTCCAAAGCATAGGGCCCCCTGAGGTGCTCCTGTCTTGGTGTAAGGACAGTGCTAGTAGAGTGGTGACAGAGTCCTTTCCTTTTTCAAATGTAGCAATGACTGTAAAACGTGCAAAGACAGAATCTACTAGAAAAGTTGAACTTTCCCTGGAATTGCTCACTGCCATTTTAATCAGTTATATTTAAATGATTTTTCTTTTCTTTTTTTTAAAGAGAGAAGAACAGTGTGAGAGAGAGAGACAGAAAGAGGGAAACAATTTTTTATTTCGTTTTTCATATGGCCTTCGTTGCTTGAAACTTTGTTGTATACTCGGTGCTGGGGTTTGAACTTATGTACTCGTGCTTGCTGGGCAAGCGCCATAACCACTGAACCACTACTCCAGCTCATAAATGATTTTCTTTAAGATTATAATGATTGGCTGGGCACAGTGGATCACACCTGTAATTCCAGTTATCTGGGAGGCTGAAGCAGGAGGATTACAAGTTCAAGGGCAGTGTCAACAACTATGTGAGACACTGCCTCAAAATAAAAATAAAAAAGGACTGAGGACTGGGGATGTTGCTCAGTGGTAAAATATCCCTATATTTGATCCTCAGTACCATAAATAAAAAATTACAAAATAAGTAAATTTAAAAAAGAGCTAGAGACATAGCTGCTTGGTAGAGCACTCCCTGAGTTCAATCCCCAGTGCTAGCAAAACAAAAACAAAAACATGGGGCTGGAGCCATGGCTCAGCGGTTACCGCACTTGCCCAGCATGTGTGAGTTCACGGGTTCAAACCCCAGCACCCACATACACAACTAAGTGTCAGAGCAATGAAAGCCGTGTGAAAAACTCAATAAAAGTTGATTCTTTGTCTCTCTCTCTCTCTCCCTCTTTCACTGTCCTTCTCTCTTAAAAGAAAACAATAAAAAAAATAGTAGTGTAGTGAGCATGGTGATCACACTTGAATTTCAAAACTGATTCTTGTGTTTTGAATTCAGTGATGAAATATGTAGATGTTTGATTCCTGAGTATCCACACCTGTACTTCGACGTTATCTCCCTCATGGGACCTTGTCGCTAACCTTCTGTATGAAGTCCTTTTCCCATCATCTTTTTCATTTGTGCCCATCCCCAGATGTTATTTGTGAAAGATTTGAAAGATTAAAAACTTCCATGTCTGTTTTTCTTTGCTTAGGAAGTGGGGAGGGTTCTGGCGCACGGAGGCTCGCAGCGAGCGAGCCGGCTTCTGTTGGTTGCAGTTCCTCTCCGCTTGGCTTTTGCTCTGTTCATCGGTCTTCCTCTTGCTCTGGTCTGCAGTAAAGCATTTGTTCTTGCATATGATGGGGGCAGAGTGTAGTGTATGGAAAATGCCTGGAGGAACTTACCACGGAAAAGGACAGGAAGACGCAGGCACTCCAACATCGTGTGCAAGACTAGAATACCTTTTTCCCTGTGACCTCCAGCAGTTCAGTCAGGTCTCTGGGTAGAAATAAGAGGAAGATTCCACCCCAGAGGAAAGAAAAACTATTATGGCAGTCAGAAATAGAATGTGCTGTCTTGTAGTGACCCCTCAGCAAGTGTGTTAGGGATGAATTTAGTATTGTGGGTTGAATGTGGAGTTCATTCTTTTCTGACAAACTGAAGCAAAGTATGAAAAAATCTGGGTTCCATCCCATGATTCTGTGTCATACTGACAGGGCTGGAGCAGCCCCCACTTTTTTTTTTTTTTTTTTTTGACATAACCTTCTTCTCCTAGGGCCAAGTGGGCCTTTCTGCAGACACTGGCTGGTCCCTCTCATTTTATGCTCCTGGTATTCATGGCCTCCACTCATAGCCTTTCTGGTCATCACCTTGCCTAGGGCTCAGCTCATATGTGTGCTGCATAAGTCAGGAGCTGTTATCTGGCCTAGGTAGTGACTGAATCCTCTCCAATTCCTGTGATTCCATGAATCTGTGACTCTTGCACATTTGGTTTGGAGGTCTGAGTGTTTTTTTTGTTTGTTTGTTTTTGTTTTTTTGATAGTGAATCTCACATGGGGATAGATCATTTAACAATTTCACTACCATGTATCTGCTGTCTTTTCTCCTTTGTTCTCTTCTTCAGTGAGCATTAGATCACAGCAGAGTTTGAGGAAATGCATTTTGACCTTCCTGGTTTGATGAAACATATCCTAACTTACTCTCCTTATCTTTTCCTCCTGGCTTTTTTCTCCTTCACCCCAACCCAATGTATAATTGCCATCAGCAAGGTCACCAAGCAAAGCTTAGCTCCCCCGTAGGCTCTCAGATTAGAAGAGGGGGCCAATCACTGTTTATACCCATGTCATTCCCATTTGTTTCAGTGATAAATTGCTTCTAATAAGAGAGAAAAGGATATATTTTAATGAGGACTCTAGAAATAATTTCTAATTTTTAGGACTAGAAAAATACTGTTTTATAGATTTATATTTTGCAAAATGTTTTGCTATGTGGAGTTTTTTTTTTTTTATCATTTTAAAAAGCTACAGTGGAAAGGAAAGGGTGATGAAACTCAAGTTCATTCATTCTTCCTTGATTGATGTGGACTTGGTCTTGCCTGTATAAAGAAAGGTTGGGCTGTGTTTCCAAAAGTGGATAAGCGAAAACTTAGCACTGCCCTACATCCACAGCTAAGTTGGTTTCAACCCTCATTTAGTTATCACATAGGAGCAGAAGAGAAACGTCAGCTTCTAGGCTGTGCTTGCCGCTTATGTTCCTGGATAAGCCCTTTGTCTTTCTAGACTAAGATCCTTAACCTTTGTCACATCACTGATTTGGAGTGTTTGCTCGATCACCTGGCAGAAGTGACACCAGCTCTGGAGTACCTCAGCCTGCTGGGTAATGTGGCGTGTCCCAATGAGCTGGTCAGCTTGGAAAAGGATGAGGAAGACTACAAGAGATACAGGTAAGTGTCCTTATGGTGGGAGACAGGGAAAATAGTGCCTTTGGGTGATGATACTATACTGTGAGGTATGTAGCTGAAGTTTGGTAAATGTTACCAAAATAGTACCACAGCAATGTTTAATTCACACCTTTTGGAAATCTAGAGTCTCCCTTTTTTGAGGTCACAAGAACCAAGAAGGATGTAAGTTGTTGGGTGGTCTAGGTCAGGTTAATTTTTTTGTTGTTGTTTTGTATAGGGCCAAATAGTATGTATTTTAGATTCTTCAAGTCAAGTGCATGCTGTTGCTACTATTTAACTCTGCAGTTGCAATGAGAGTTAGCTATAATTAATTGTAAATGAATGGGCTGGGCTCTGTTCCATAAAACTTAATTTATAAAAGAAGTAGTAAGGCAGGTTTGACCGAGGGCCTATAGTTTGCTGACTCCTCCTCTGTGTGGGAAGAATGTTCTGTGGTCAGCTTCAGAATCACTTTTTTGGAGAGAAACCTTTTCCCGCCAATTTAGAGAACGCATGTACAATTCAAAGAGGAAGTCCCATAGGCCCATCCTGCTCTTCCACAAAACTACATTTCAGTGCCCACCAGCCATGCATTTTGCTGGGCTCCAAGTAAAAATGCTTTTCTTTCTTCTACTTTTAAACCATCTGCTTTGAAAACCCTGATCGAAACTCACCTCTTCGGGTGAGTTTCACTACCTTTTTACTAAATTCATTTTGTTACCTGTTTTACTAAATTCATTTTGTTACTTCCTCATTCCTAGCTCTGTGTGCTATCATTCTCGATTATTGTTCTATAAATATTTTAATGATCTTTTCCTGTATGTAGCTTTCTCCATCATGAAATAGGCTCTCATTAACATACTACCTGAATCAGCGTGAGAAGGGAGGGGGAAAGAGAAATACCAGGTGAGTAGGGGAGATAGATTTGGAAAGGTTGTGGAAAGCATGTAAGGATTTTAGGGGAACCTGTCCTTTGGAATTCAAATAAGCATCTGTGCTGAAACGTGAAGGAATGTCGTGAGGGCATTCATCTTGAATAAAGGCAAAGCGGTAAGAAATACGGCTATTGAACATTGCAGATTTTTTTAAAAAATACATATAAGTAAGTAAGGCTACGGCAGCAATTTAGTTATATTTCTTTATACAGAAGAATTTCGTAGGATTAACTTGATTTTTGAGGTTTTCTGGTTAATTTTGGAGGGGGTCTTAGTTTATTAAATCATCTTAGAATAAAACTCTAACCCTACTATTCACAAATGTAGTAGATCTTTCTCCATCATGAACAGTTTCATCTGGAATGTGATGCTGTACATCTGAATGTGAGTTCTGTTAGAAATATGGTTAGTGTCTAGCAGGTGAAGACTTCTGCATTTCTAGATCATCACTTCAAGTTGCTTTATCACTTAGAACTTAATTTGCTTCTGGAACACTCTTATCAATTTTGAAGCATTTAATAGCCTTATTTCAGGTGTAGTGGAGGTACTTAAAACATATTTAATCTTCTCATAGCATCTTATTTTAAGATATATTTTGGAGGGTCAAGCAAGCCCAAAACTTTTCCCAGCAAGAAATTTTAGTAAGCCAAACATGTTTTGGGAAATTCTCATTCGTTTTCTGGGTTTTTTCCTTCTTATTCAGATTTCATAGTTTAATTCTTTAACCTAAGAAAATTTAAATATGTATGAGGTTTTCACGTATGAGTCTATGTGTACACATATGCATTCACGTGTGTTCATTTATTCATGTAACCAACAATTATGTGTGAATCTAAATGTAGGCAAGTGTTTTTCTTTTCTTCTTTTTTATTTATTCCTAGAATGAGAGGAGTGAGGGAAATTGTCAGTTCCATCCTACTTGGTGTGGTCTCAAATAGAGGGCATATAAGGTTGTGAAATGAAAAGGTAATACTGTTATTTTGTTATTATAACTGGTTATGTAAGCAAATGCTAAGACCCATAGAATAAGAGGTCCATTTTTGCCAGTGGGACCTTTAAAATGGGGAGGGCCGTCTCAGTCATTGGTCTTTAATGACCTTTGAATCATAGAAGTCATTCTCATTCATTTGGCAGCAAATCCAGCAGAACCCTCCACTGGGGATTCTGATGTTTAATTGGCTCTAGCCTTTGGAGACGCTCTGCTCCAAAGGAGCTGCTGTTGTCCTTTACCATCTTGCATCGTTTTAAGGATTCCCTCTCGTGTATTTCCCTCACTGTTGCATGCAGTTCAATATGTATAGAATATCTTCCAGTGGATAAAGGATGTTGTTCTTATTTCTTAAATCCTCATCAGCACCTCAAGTAGTGCTGAATATGGGAAAGGGCCTTTGTCACTGCAGGAGGTGGTTTGAAATTACCTTTTTTCTCTTAGGAGCTGAATATTTATAGGTAGATGCAGATATCCATTGTCATTTGGAATCAGATTGCTTTGGGTGCAATAAAGGCAGTTAACGAGCAAAGGACTGTCATTCAGTCTCAATCCAAGTCCTGGTTGTGGGTTATGATTCTTTGGGGAGAGCTTGATCCTATACGAGTGTTCTATCTCTTGGGCTAGCCTGGGCACCCTTTGAGCCTGTCCTCCCTACACCAGTTCTGTTTCCCTAGAAGGTCTTGACGGACAGGGCTGGCAAGGCTGTTTGTTAGTACACGTGGTGAAGTTGCCATGAGGGGCTGGGTCCTAGAGCTTACACACAGACAAAATTGCATCCAGCCAAAAACTACCTTAGAAAATCCGTCCATCACCCACAACAATGGCAAGATACACTCTGAGAGGAGTAGTAACTAGGGATCACAAAGGGAACATTAAATGTGAGTCCACCTGGCTACACATTCACTGAACAGCATTTGATCCAAGAGCAGAATGTAGGTCAGTTCTCCAGCATGTTTAAATTTTTTATTTGTTTATTTATTTATTTCTATTTTTCATTGTTGATTTGATAAGCACTCAGCCCTGGATGTGGAAGAGATAAATGTGTGCATGATCCAGTTCCATTCTGAGGCCTGTGAGCAGCTCTGATTTATTTATCCTGCAGTTTGTGCTTCATTTGCACCTGAGAAATTTTAGGGTTTCACAATATGACTTTTGAATTCAGAGTTCCCGTGGCATTTGCATTTCTACAAAGCAATGCAGCTGCTTGGGTTTTTTTTTTTTTTCTTTTGGTAAAATATTTCCTGGCTCTTCATCCACAAAGTGTGAGGTCTACCTTCTTTCTAGCTGTTACCCGGAGCCTAATAGTGGAGTCTCTATGTAAATTTATGTGACATTTTTCACTAGAAAATTGCTTAAAAAATGAATGATATTTCTACAGTTTACTGTTTTTCACTTTAAGTACATTTTCTGACAATATGTCTTCTATTAATCATTTAAGCAATAGTAGGAACCTTAAAGGAGTGTATTCAGAAGCAAGAACCCATGGTTCATTTAGTGCTGTCTAAAAAAATTTCTTATTGATTGGCATCCTCTGTGGTTATGTGATGTAATATTTATAATATGTCACCCAGCCATACATCAAAACAAGTGTGTCTGTTGTTTCATTTCCATGGGAGATGTTGATTTCAAAGAGTTCAGCCCAGTTTTAGGTCACATTGTGGCCAACCACTGGACCAGAAATGGGAAGTGACTAGATTTATACAGCAGTTGGGAATGGCATCACAGATCCTCGGGTTTCTGTCCAGTCTTTCCTCCGCTCCCCCCACACCCACTGCTCTGGCTTCCTCACTTACCCCCTGTACACCAGTTGGATTTTCTTGGCACGCATCCCCACAGTAAAACAGGCTCATTAAATTTCTATGTGAGCATGATCACATTGCGGAGTTGTTGAGCAGAGCCCTAGCCCTGCCAGGGCAGGAGTGAAACTATGCCTGGGGGTTGCCTTTGCCATTCATCATGGTTCATGGCTGAGGAATGTCCATTGCCACGTTATTACCCAGCTAAAGCCTGCCTGCGCTTGGCTGGATGGACACAGTGCTGTTGTTTGAGGATGAATATTGAATGGAGGTGAATGTGATAACAGAGCCTTTGAGATTTGGGCAGGAAGAGAGCAATGAGGCAGGGGTTGGCCTGGGAGATCCCCATGGTGCTAAGAAACCTCGTGGGACCTCTGTGGACTTCAACACCAGATGCGGTGATGAATTAGGTGTGGGAAGTTTGGGTGCCCAGAGTTGTCTGTTGCTTCATCCCTTGCATCCTTTTTCTGCAGGGAAAAAAAAACAAAAAAAAAACCCCCTGGAGCCTGAAGGTCAGTCGTCCACAAGTGTTGAACTTCACATGTCAAAAGAGGGCATTAGGCTCATGGCTATGAGCTCCCTTCTGTTCACTAATCCTTTGGTCTTGAATTCTCTCCTCCTGCTACCATGTCTGGTAGGCCTCTCCTTCGTCCCTCCTTCCCAGCATATCCCTCTGTATTTCTTACAACTTAAAATTATTTTAAATGTGACACCCTTTCTTTGTTCCCTTGTTGGGAGCAGCCCTGGGGCCTGCCCAGTGTCTGTAGCACTCAGCTATAGGGAGGGCAGGAGGGACCCTGCACCATCTGTGGGCCGTCCTGGGCTGCCACCATTTCCCACCAAGTAGGAGCCGTAAAACTTGTGGCTTACACAACCCAGCTAGCATTCTCCAGCTAATCTACAATCTGTGCTTTGAAGATCACAAGAAAGCAAAGGTCACGACCCAGAGATCAAAGTGACAGAAGCCCACAGAGTAATTGCCGGTTACCCTCCGTAGAGGGCCTTGGACTGTCCTGTGGGTGTATTGTTTGCACAGAGACTTCAAACATGCTGCCGGTGAACTGTGAGGAAGATCAGCTGGCCTTTGCCAGTTGTCAGGCATTCATTAATGCTGTAGGTGAGCTCACCTCGGCTCATTAGTGTGAGATCATTGTCATCTCTCGGAGCATCTGGAGCTATTCCACTCAACAGTGTTTGTTCATTACTCCTTGGTCTTTATTGGCTTTTTCTCACCATCCTCTTTTACCTGGAGGCGTCGGGGGTGCTTATGTAAGGAAATTGGTGGAACGAGAAGGGATGCTATGAATGTATTTATTGTAAATCAATTTTGAGGCATGTAGAATTGAAGCAAGGTAAGGCTTCAAAGAGTCTTGCACATCCCCTCCCTGGTGCAGGTATGGAAACTGAGGCTGTGGAAGCCCACAGAAATAGAAGCAGGATTACCCAGCAAGATAAGCTCACAGCCCTGTTAGTCCCTACGGTTTTCATTATGAAGATCTCCCCTCCTTTTAATTTTCTCCCCTGCATTTAAAAAGCTTTGGTTGCTCAAATAAGTGACTTGTAAGACATTGCTAGCATTTTTTTCGTTCATTAACGACACATAGTTAGCAGTTGATCAGTGCTTTTGATCAGAATGAAGTAGCCTGTGTTGCTAAACGGAGTCGATGTAATCTTGTCAGCAGCAAAGAAGCAACCTGTTTTGCTGCCGTTCTCGCCCTGCTCTGTTGTGCTTCGGGACGGTTTAGAAACAGTTCTTGGGTCACCTGTGGCTGCCTTTCAGAGCCCAGGTTGTGCACCAGTAGCTTGTGCCATGACTCCCAGCTCACCATGCATAGAAGCAAAAAGAAGCGGAGAATGTCCTAAGTGGGAAGAGGAAGAAACAGAACTCATGCCAGTGACCCCAAGCTAGGTTCTGTTAAGACCTGGAGGCTTGGAGCTGGACATGCTGCTACACAGCTGTTATCCTACTGAATAGGATGGCTAAGCCAGGAAGATGGCAAGTTCAAGGACAGCCTCTGTAACTCAGATGCTCAGCAGCACAGGTGACCCTGTGCTGAAATTAAAATTAAAAAAAGGGCTGAAGATATGGTAATATACCCCTGAATTCGATTCTCAGTGCTGGAAAAAACAAAAAAGGCAGCTGGAAAGCTAGTATTTCTGGAATAGAATGTCAGAGAAACATGGTGGCCAAAGTGACCTCCGCCTCCATACTGGATTCTCGCCTCCACATACTGGAGACCCTTCACGGCTTTTCGGTAGCTCTACCCTGTTCATGGAGTAATGGGTTGGAGCAGAAGGAAAGAACATATCTCTTTTTGAGGTTTTGTGAAAAATGCTAAAGCCCTGAGATTGGAGCAGGAAAAAAAAATTGATTTCAGAGCAAAACAAAGAGAAACAAAAAGCTTTCTGATCCTTTTCTCCCCCTTCCAGTTTTACTGCTCTCCTTAGGGGCATCCTTGGAAAAAAAAGAACATTCTATATGAAAGAGAACCTAGAAAGCGCTGGGTGCTGGTTTCTCACTTTAGGGAAATCTTTTTCCAGACAGAGACAAATGGGTGTTTAAGCGCCTTTCCAGGGCTCCTGCTCTCCTTTTGATAACCTCACCTTCCACATCACAGCCAGGAGTGCCTCAGACTCCCATCACCCCAGCCCTGGGGACTTCCCCCCAGCCACCTTGAGAAGGTCAGGAAAATTGGAGTCACCCTCTGGAGCTAGGGACGTGAAACTTCGAACTTAGACGGATCTCTTTTCATTAAGCAATGCCCTGGCTTAACAAGCAGTTTTATAAATCTGAAGCTGTCTCCGGGTGTCGCAGGATTTATAGACGGAGGTTTCTGCCATAAAGTGGTTTATGATGGCTGCCTTCTGTGTTATTAGTAGCTGTCTCTTCCTTCAACCACTGCTGTTTGATAATAGCCTTAAAACACCCAGAATTACTTACCTGCAAGCCCCATTCCCGATAGCCCCTGTTGACAGTCTGAATAAGTTTACTGCCCTTTTGTTGTACTTTACCTTCAAAACAAACTGATTGAACCATCAATAGCTCTCGGAAGCTGACAGAGGGACGTCATCTGGGCTAGCCCTTGTGATTGCAGGTTATCTGGGGGAGTTAACCTTCCCGCATTGTTAACTGAAATGTTTTATGTACTATGCAACTTTAGGATACGGCTGTGATAACCCCAGTAACTAAGTAATACATCACGGTAAAGAGATTTTGGTGCAACAAATAACCCTGGATTAAATTTACAAGGGTTGAATTGATATTGTAAAAGCCTTCATTCTGTGGCTTCAGGAATCCTCTCTTATATTTTTATGGCAAACTTGTATTACACTCAGGATTGAAGCTGTGGCTTTTGACACCCTGTCATGACCTAGAACAAAGGGAAATAGATCTCCCAAGACCAGGATGGGACAGGCAGGCAGGAAGCCCGCTGACTTATCACTTGGTGGTAACGTGTGGAGCCAGTTCTGAGCCACAACGGGGCAGGAAGATGTGGTAGATGGGGCCACTGCCTAAATTGTACGAATCCCAGTGACTAGGGCAGATTGCTAGAGAACCTGGGAAGGAGACTGTTGGCCGTCTCACCATGCCCATAATTCCCAAACTGTTATTCCTCACGCTGTTATTTTCACCAGGACATTGGTTCCCAGCAGGACAGCAGCAGCAGCAGCATCACCTGGGAACTTATTAGAAACATAAATTCCAGGCCCCACTCCAAACCTCCTGAATCAGAAACTCTGGGGATGGGGTGCAGTGATGTGTGTTTTAACAATCCTCCAGGGGCCTCTGATGCCTGCTCAGAGTTGAGAACCGCTGTGCTAGAACATAAGCTCATTGAGAGCAGAAACCTTCTGTTCTGTTCATCACGTTTTTTCTCTCGCAGCTCCCAGCAGGTGGGAGCTGCTGGATAATTGTTTGTTAAACATGTAAGTAAATAAAAGAGGGCTCCTCCAACGGAGGAACTTTGCGCCCTGGCCTGAGTCATAAGCCCCACTGTTGGCAGTGAGTCTTCCTAGTGTCTGCAGACCTCTCTGAGCAGTGGCCACTTGGAAGCCCAAGCTACACCTCAGAATGGGAGTCCACTCACCCTGAGCTCTGGGGGACTGGCAGCCTGCGTCAGGGGCTCTCTCTTCAATTATATTAGAAGAACACTCTGAAAACAGCCGTTCTTTGTCATCTAAAATTCCTAACTAGCTTAAAAGCCGGCACCTCTCTCTGTCTTTCTGCTTTGATTTCAGGGCTGTGATCCAAAGTGAGGCGAAATGACAAAGCGCGGTCTGTTGTCATCGTGGTTCCTGCCAGCCCCGTGAAGTCATCTTTCACTCCATCATTAAACATTGGCTGATTTTCTAATACTGATGTTTTCTTCACCTGAATATTCATCTCTTCCCACCCTACACTTAGTGGGTGTCTTTACTCCTTGGAGCGTCACTCCTGACACATTGCTTCTGTCTGTACATGTCTTTATTTGAAAGAATCTGTTGTCATTGAGACTTTGCTGCTACAAGCAGAAGATGTAAGTTTTTTCTGACAGTGTGAGACTGCTGGGGATTCTACCGAGGGGTAGAAAGGACATTTGGACCCTTTGTGGCACTTTCCTGCTTTTGGAGGATGTTAGGGGGCATTTGGAGACAGAGGCTTAGGGAGAGACAGGAAAGAGTGAGATAAATGAGGCCAGGGAGGAGGCAGGAGGTAGAGAGTCTAATTCTAGGACCCCAGGCTTTGGGGTGGACAGTACTCCAGAGGAAGAGCCTACCTCAAAGAAGTTTCAGCGTGTCCTGACTTGGGCAATGAGTAAGATGAAGGTCTTTACTGGAGCATTCTCAGCTGTTGTCTCTGGCTTTTGAGTGACCTGCCAAGTTTTTAATCTGGACAAGTGTATGAAGGGCACTTGGTGGTGCAGGATTGCCTTAAGAAGGTGGACAGTGACTGTGAGAACCCAAGGCCCCAGTGAGGAGAACGGCTTGCTGCATACCCCAAGCAATATCTATGCTGCCAAAAAGCTAAATGCTCATGGATTTGGTTCTTTGAATCCTGTTCGAGATTTCCTGTTCTTATTTTCCCCTTAGATGTTAGTTATTCTGTGAGTACCACAGAACTCTTTCTCTCTGCTCTATTCATAACCTCTGGTACTCAGCCATACTGATTGCTAATTCCTCTGTGTGGATACATATTCTCCATTACAATCAGAAGCCTTTTGGTGGTGGGAACCATGCCACAATCTCTTCTCTGTTCCTGGAACCTGGCATATAACAGATGCCCAAGAAATATTTGGTAAAATAAAAAGAATGGGTACATTAAGGAGTCCATTTTAATGGGAGATTCCAAGGTGAGGTGAGGGTAAGCAAGGAAATTTGTCCCTGATTTCAAGTTTGAGTAAGGACATCAACTGGACACCAAGAATAGAGAGAACAATGAAGTGCCAGACCATACAATGCTGACAGTGTATTCTAGAAGTGCTGAGGAAAAAGACAGACTTGTGGGGCAGAGGTGAAGAAGCCACTTTCACAGGTTTGGGGGCTTGAATGGTGAGTGAATGCTGTGGAGGCTGGTGCAGAAGGACAGTGATTCCCTTGGAGCTAGTCCATTGCTGTTGACATTGGGTACTCAACCTCTTCTCCCTAAGCAGGAAAGTCTAAACAATCATTTGTTTGATTGATGGAGTATGGGAACATGATGGAAAGGATTGGATTTGGTGACTGTTACTGACATGGGAAGAAGTATAGACAGGTGTCTAGATGATCTATATTTATCTATCCATCCACATAAACAGACCAAGTATATCTTCTTGTCAACTCCATATATATCTGCTTGAGGACAGTTCATCACACACATGGCCTCTGGCTTATCCCTGCAGTCAGTAATGAATACCAAATGTCTTTGAGAAAGGAACAGAGGCCATCTAGCATTTGTTGAACTCTTAATATCCTCTTGAAACCAACTGTCCTTACTTCTGCTTGATATAGATAATCTTCATAGTGCCAGTGTGGCCATAACCCAGTGATGATGAGAGAAAACATCCTCAGGATCTCTGGATAAATCCTCAAGGAGGCATTCCATGGCTGTACCTGTTCCTCACTTCCCTTTGGTCATCCAGGTCATTACACGCTAGTTGATTGGATGGAAAATTGAGGTCTCATATCTCAGTTTCAGATGGAAGATATGTTGTTCTCAGAGATGAGGCTGCTAGAGAGGACTTGTAGGAATGGTGGTGACATAAATGGTACAATGAAAGTGTGTAGGTTAGCTTTTCTGGGAACTCCCTGTGCACCAAGAAGCTGGTCTATTTTCCAGCATGAAAGAAGGGGAATATATTGATAAGGCGCTACTGGCTAATCAGGTTGGGTATATGGATGTATCTACCTTCGAGTCAAGTGTAGTCATTACTGTGTGCTTCTTAAACTTTGTTATGTCTAAAATACGAGCATTTGATTGTTCATTCTTTGTGAAAGGCGATGTGTAAGACTACAGCTGAGACCTAAACTGCTGAAGATATACCGGTGGATTCCTAAGGATCAAATTGCCTGGATCTAGAGGCCATCGCCCTTAGCTTCTCAAGTCATTTCTGACTCTTCTCTTTCAGATGCTTTGTTCTGCACAAGCTGCCCAACTTGAAGTTTCTAGATGCCCGGAAAGTAACCAGACAAGAACGAGAAGAGGCGTTGGTCAGAGGGGCCTTCATGAAGGTGGTGAAGCCCAAGGTGAGCTGCCTACTTCCTGATCCTCACAAGGGATTTCTATATTATGGCACTGGTCACTCTCTGGATCACAGAGGACATCCTCCTGTGAGTTTACAATGTAGGTTGGATCTCAGGCCAGGGATGCATCCATACATATACTTTGTCAAATGTCAAAGAGTATTGGATATAAATTGGGTCTTCCTGGGACCCAGTGTAAGGGGAACTTATTTGTAAAATGGCCTTAGCCAATAAAGCAACACCATACACAACTCAGTGATGAAGTTTTGAGGGTGCATTTCAGGTCACCTCCTCAAAGAGACTTCCAAAGAAGGGCCTCTACGGGTCTTGAACTGAGAAGGGAGAAGGCGTTTGATGTTTCCTATTTTGTGGTTGGGCAGGATCCCTCAGTGCTTCAGAGTGGCCTCTTCTTTCTTGCTGCCAAAAGGGACCTAGAAGAGATTATTTCCTTCCATCACTGGAAAGGATTGTCCAGCTCCCTGAGGCATCATTAGCACAGAAAACCATGTTGTCTGACAGTGTACCCTAGGGCTGGTGTGGGCTCACCATATGGGCGTATTGCAAGGGTGCTTAGTGACCTTTCCTTCACCAGCTGAGTCTGCATGAGTCCATGTACAAGAACATGGTGCCATGCTAATGGCAGCTCTGATGGGCACCTGGCTTGAGGTCTTGGATTAGACCCAACGATGGTTTTTGGTTTTTGAAGACATGGACAGTTATCTCTTTGGGAGAAGTTGGGGGTACTTCCATGAAGCCAGAGGCTGGGGAATGGATATGAAGACCCTGTGATGATTCCTTTGGAAAACTATCAACACCCTGGGGCTCTGTGGAGCTACATTGTCACCTCCCATGAGATTGTAGTTTGCATATTGAGAACACTGGCACATAAGCACTAGAGGTATAGTTTGTCCTTACTTACTGACTTACAGACCTCTATCCCTCTGTACATACCTTGCAAGTGATTAAAGGGGGAAACGAAAAAGTAGACAAAACTCATCCAGTGCAGAGCGATGGAACGGCCTGCATCAAGGTGCTCAGCTGGCAGCAGACCTCAGGCCACTTTCTCTCCCTGAATCCATGAGGTGCAACTGATTTCCCGTTATGCTGAATAAAATTGCTAACAGTTATGGAAATATACAATATGGAGGGTATAATACTGGCAGATAAATGTATTGTTACCTGTTTTGGCATGTGGGAAATTAATCATGTGATTCATTTCATAGCTATTAAAGTGTTAACAGTTCTCCTTATTGAGGCACAGCTTTGACATATTGCACATGACTGCCTTTAGTTATTCCAGCTTTTATAATTTTATCCAAATGAAAGAATTTATTTCTTGGCCTCCTTCCTTCCCTCCTTCCCTCCTTCCTTTCCTTCCTTCCTTTCTTCCTTCTATGAAAATACTCCACAGATAGCTAACCTCGGGAGGGTACAACAGATGAATTCTTTGTACTTTGTATTACCTTGGTCATAACCTGCCTGCCCTACACTTTCCACTTGTGTGTACACCTTATAGAGCACATTAGCATTCTCCTGCTCCTGTTTGTCTTTGGCACGGGGAGCTCTGCATGATATTGGAAATCTGAGAAATAATAAATGGAGCGTCCACTGTAGTTGGATAGGGGTTCGGTGTGTGCCTACCCCTGTTCCAAGGATGTTTGTAGATTTGTGGATCCTCAGATAGCACCATAAGGTAGGAGAGAGGGAACTCAGGCCCCGAGCAATGCACTGGGCTGGGAATTGCCAGAGCTGGCATCTGAGCTCCGTCTGGCCATGAGGCCCAGGCTCTTCTCACTCTCTTCTCTTACCCCAGAGCAGTGAATAGATCTCTTTGTTTAGAAAAAAATTTCACAGTAACGTCTAAATGAAGAAAATTAATAAAATAGGTTGTTTTGTTAAATAGAGATGGAGAGGATTGGAATCCTGTCTTGCCTTGAGAATGAATGGGACTGGCTCCTCCAAAGGAGGCCTTAGCAGCACCCAGTGGGAGGCTCTTCTGAGTTCCACACTAGTCCTGAACAGCTATGGAATTAGCCCATGTTTGTGTGGTTGACTCTGACATCCTTATCGTGTTAAGCTTTAAAAATGTCCATTACTTATTTGAGGAAGGAAACAAAAATCTTCTAAGTATGGAGACCTCTGGTTCTCTTTTTATGGAGTCACATGATTTTCAAACCAGAGAGGACTTCAGAAATCACTAGGCCAGCTTTCTTGTTTCCCTGAATGTGGGAGCTGGGAGAGGGAGCAGTGATGGGGGCAGGCCCTGCAGTCCTCCAAGGCACCGCTGGGCCCAGACCCAGGGTGTCAGGCTTCTGGTTAGGTGCTCCATTTATACCACAACCCAGTGTTAGTGGTTTTGCATCACACTGTGTTGCCTCTTGAATGGCAGGCAATTCCTTTTGTTTGTTGTTTCCAGAGATCCATAGTGAGACTTTCCTTGCAGATAAAAAGAACTCCTTGCCGAATTAATAAATTGGCATTAAAAAAGCCAGTCTTCACCTCTTCCCAGTGTGTACTCTACGTTTCTTCCTCGGCAGGTTGTACACCTGCTGCCCATCTCTGTGTGTACATACATATGCATGCTCTGGGAGGTATGTGTACACCTGGAGTTGGCTGCTAAGTGGAGAGCAATTTCCTCCCTGTGAATTGCCAACGCTGTGCTGAGCACACGTGGAGAAGATCTATTTTTCATATTGGAATCAGAGTCTCAAGTTGGCTTCTGTCCTTTTGGAGGAGGCAGCGGCCTATTGTGCTTATTCAGCAGAACGCACTGATGGATGATCAAGGGGGCCGTGATTTGGGGAGCTGTTTTCATTTTATTCCTGACATAAAGTATTTGGGAGAATGGAAAATGCCTCTCCAGTCGCAGCCCTTCCCTCAGAGGTAGGGAATGGCAGGCTGGGTGTTCTCAGCTGACGCAAATGCAGAATCAGCCAGGAACTAATAAACCCCCATGTCACCAAGGTTTGATTTGGTACCTGGCAGGCCCTGGCACTTGAGAGCAAGTTCTCTTTTCTTCTCTCCTCTGATGACACATTCTTCCTTCCTTGCTGCTTTTCAGCTTTTGTTGTTTAAAAAGCTGCCTTCTGTCTGAACTCTGATTGTTCTGCAGAAAGGTGTCATTCATTAGGAAGTAATAGCTAACGTGACAGTGGGTTCTTCCAGAACCTTCATGCAGGCTGCAGGTGTGTGTGTGTGTGTGTGTGTGTGTGTGTGTGTTATTAGTTAATAGATGACATCTAAGATTTGCTCACTTTCTAGAATTTTAAAGAAAATGTATCTTTGTTAAATGTTGACCATTGAATTATACCATTGGCAATACAGAGAGCATCAAGCTGGATACAGAGAAGTTTGAGGTCCCCCATGAAGGGCTTCTGTAACAACCAGGCCATGGCCCTGCCCTGGCCACACTGGGAAGCATACATCAGAGGAATGCAGAGGCCCGTCCAGGAGGGCATGTGTGGCAGGCACCCCAGCCCTGCACATCAGAGAGACAGCTCAGAAATCCGACAGTCAGAATTGCTTAATTATGTCCTGGCTTTGTAATTATTCATCCCTGTTCTGGCAAAGAGCACGGTTGTCATTTCTTTGACATAATTATTTAAAGCTGAGCCCTCTTATTTACAGGCATGTATACAAAGTTGGCTACCAACTGTTTAACATTCAGAACCTTATAGAAACTGTGGGGAGTACAGGTATGGTGGAAGCCTACCTGAGCATCACAGGAAGTGTTTGGGCAGGTCTATTTTTGCCTGTATTTGTGACCATTCTCTTGTATAAGAGAATATAAGAAGTTGTGGAAACAGATATGTTTGCGAGTGTTGATATGTCCTTGAGAGAGTCATAGATTTCCTTTGTTGCCTGGGTTCCTCATTGTGTATGACTTGTCTCTTTTGGGCAGCTTTGCATTGCTTGTGTATTTGTTGTGTCTTTGGGTATTTAAAAGGGTGGAATATTTGTGTGTGAGAGAGAGAAAGAAAGAGAAGAGTGAGCATTAGAGTGGTGGGGGAGGAGGAGGAAGGAATATGATGTGTTAAAGGAATAACCCTCAGAGTGTATGCACTTACTGGGAATCTTTCATTCTCGTCGTTAAATGAACTGAAAGTTGAAAATTATTTGGGTCTCCAGATTAGCTGCTCTTGTGACTTCACTTTCAGTTCTGCTCTTGACACTTGGAGTGAGATCCTAATTCCCTTGCATACCTTTAGTTTCTTCCATCTTTGTCTGTTTTGGGGTTTCCATGAAAAAGGCAACTGAGGATGCTGACAGGGAGTGGAATCACAGGAAGCCAGGTCTTTGAAGGGATGAGGAAGCCACTCACCCATTGGGATGCCAGCTCAATGAAGGCAGGAACTGGGTCTGTTTTGTTTACTTCCTCATCTCCAGTGCCTGTCCTGTAGCAAAGACTGTCAATATTCCCCCAAAGAATAAACAACACAGCACATTGGAAGAGCCATATGAAAGACTGCACAGATTCTAGAGTGCATATTTGCCTTTCAAAGGACTTACCTAGAGACAATTTATGATGAAAGGTTGTACAGCCACCATGATCCTTATGACTTGGTCTTGCTGTTGGGGGGCATTTCTGGGGGAGGCAGGGGTGTGACCTGCAGCTGCCACTCACCATCACAGAGGGCATTCCTTGAGTCTTCCTCCCCTTGGAACCCACCTGTTCATTGTAGGGCTTTAAAGAATTGGAAGTAGCTTCTCTCAGAAAAAGTGATAGGGCCCCCACAAGACTGTATATAATTAAAACAAGATTTTTCTCTATCGTATCTGCTGTTGTGTTTTCTGTCTTTACCCTGGATGAGTGCTATCTACTGATTTGCTTGATTCACTTATGTGGTTTTTTTTTAATATCTATTCAAATTCTTTCCTACGTGCTACCTTTTTTTAAACTGCATTGGGAATGTCTTTGATATTTGGTTACCCTGTCTAACCTAGTTGCAAACACATAAAAGTTTACCAGAAACTACTTCTAAATTTATTGCAATTACTAATATTTACTCTATTTTTTACATAACACCAGGGCATGCCCATAAATAAATATTGTAAACTACAAGAACATGCCCATGCAGTTGAAGAGGCAATTAGCCCAGCCATGTTCAGTATTTTCTATAGTGCCAAACTCAGAAAGAAGCTCGAAGTGTTGGTTGTTCATCTGGATATTTCTAACTACCTGAACAGTAGTTTTTATGATTCTCTTCTGTTTTTGCACAGATGTTTCTTATCTAGAGATACCTTCAGATTCTATTTTCAGTTACTGTGTAATAAATTTTGAAGAGGAAAAAATTTTAACTAATTTCTGTTTTGGGAAAATACTTAGGCAGTTTGTTTAGAAACAACTCAGAAGCCAAACATTTGCAGTTTGTTTGTTTTTCATCCTTAACTCCTGACTTCACAGTTTGTCACATTCATTTGAGGGGGAATCACTTAAGGATTTTGGATTACTTTGTTTTTAACACCCTGGCATCCGTTGTCTAGAGGAAATGCTTTCATTGTATCGTTCTCTGGAAGCAATGTCTGTAGCCTCGTGTTTGAGTAGCAATCCTCAGAAATCAAGTTTAGACGGCAGGAATGTCATGTCTCCAGTGTCTTGACAAAGCCCTAGAGATGGACCATTGAAACCCACAACAGAGATAGGGAAAGTGACATGGATTGTAGGTGCTGGTGATGCAGGGGTTTGGGGATGAGGCCAGCTTCTCTGCTCCCGCTGGCAAATGGAGTTTGGGCTCACTGCAGATCTCTCGGGCCAAAATAGCCCATTTCTAGTGTTTGCAGCTATTCCCAGTGAAAACTGGAAATTTGGGCTGGCTGCAGATCTCGGTGGCCAACGTCGTGTTAGCAACTGTCCGACTAAGAGCTGGGTTTTTCCTGTTCTGTTGAGCAGTGCGTTGAGGCTCTTGGTGTTGAAGCACACCCCGGGAATTTGGTGCCAATCTTCTGGGCTCTTGTCTCGTGAATTTGAAGGGAAGAGTAAAAGGAGTAGAGTTTATTTAAGGATGGAGAGCTGGTCTCTGAAAGGTGGAGGGGTACCTGGAAGCAGGATACTGTCTGAAGTATGTTAGGCCAGTGTTTATATTGGTTTTGGGTATGAGCCTTGATTAAAATTCATGTAAAGCAGGCATTGAGAAAAACCAATGATGTTGGTACATCATTGGTTAAACTCTGTGTAAAACAGGCATTGAAACTAAGCTCCAAAACCATTGGTTAAAATCCATGCAAAACAGCTAGCAAATGTTTCCTAGTTTGCATCTGTGTTCACCCCCACTTCTTAGTTTTCCCACCTCTAGGACAAAGGAGTTGCTCCCACAGGTGAGCCTTGTGGTCTTTTGCATTTGAAGGCCCTGAGCATGCCATGTTACTCTCTCTCTACTGGCTAGCATCTAGGTGCGGTTGAATGGGGCCCATTGTCCTGAGTACCTAGTCATTTTAATATCTAACCTAATCTCTATCACTTGTGGTGGCCTCTGAGCTTCACTCCCAGAAGTCTCTGGGTCCTGACCAGGTGCTGAGCACAGAGAGGACACCACTCTCCATGAAGTCCAGTGCCTGGGAATACCAATGTGTCTCTAGTGGAGTCGGGAGCTTTCATAGCACCCCACAACCCATGTTGTTGTATGGACATACTATTCCCCTTTCTGGTCTACCAAATATTTGCTTTGTCCAAAGATGTTTGGATAGACCTATTGTCAATAGGACCGTGGAAGGAAGTGGTACTTTTTATGCATGGGGAATGAAAAAAAGATCCTTAAGAAACTTTTATACAGTGGCTGGAGCCCAATAATTGGGAAAAGTGTGGTAGACTATATTATTAGATTAAAATTGGTCCTTTCTCTCTGCCCTTGCTACAGTGCCTCCTTTAAGGGAGGAACACTTCCCTGTCCTGTTGACCTTGGCCTTGTGATGCACTTTGGTCAAAGGGACAGGAGTGGAAGTGACAGCATGCCAGTGCTGGGCCAAGACTCTATAAAGCACCGCGTGTTTCTACTTACCAATCTCACACATCTGCCATTTGCTGTGAAAACAACATGAGAGACACGTTGAGCAGACCTGAACCTGACTTGAAGCCTGAAGCCAAACCATGCTGACGTGTGCAAGGAAGACATGCTTGAACTAAGTCACTTGGATTTTGAAGGTAGTATTGCTGCAGAAACCTGACTGATACATGGACCAGCTGTCCCATCAGCATGTCTGCCCCCTGATGCCTCACTGGCTACCTGAACCAGGGTTTTCTCTAAAATGCAATTTGGGGTTCATTGAGGTGAATGGCGGTTGTTGGTGCCACAGCATCATCTCCTATAGGCTTTCTGGATGCTTGGTTAAGATAGCAGAGCCAGTGAATAGTTAGCTGGCTGCCTAGCTGAACATTATTAGGGTTGTAGAATCTTTCCTGATGTTAGAATACCAAGCATGCACTGAGTGTTCAATAGATACTGTACCAGCAACTTAACAATTTCATCACAAATTTTCCCCCTGCCCCTGAATCTATAAATGAGGAAACAGGTGATCTGGGTGTAAAGTAGAAAGTCTGAACAGATCTGTGATTGGGTCCCTGGATGTTGGGAAGAGGGAGCCACAGTGCTCTGAGTGGAGCAAGTGTCCTGTCACTGGGAATCTGAACAATAGTAGCTGGGGCCTGAAGTCACCTGAGATTTCAAAGCACCCAGCCTGGTGTTAGCGCTCAGGTGGCCACTGGGGTCTGAGGGCAGGGCCTAAGGGCCCTCTCCCTGGGACTTACAGAAGGTGCTCAGAGTCAGGGGAGGGGAAAACTGATGGTGCCAAAGATCCCATAGTGACTCTCCAGTCAGTGAGTTGATGGCATTCCAAAATGTCCTTTCATGTATTCTTCCCCAAAAGATCCTTTCCCCTATGGGATTAGTTATCTTTGCTTTAAGGAGTGAATTTAAGGCTTCTTAACTGGGCTGTGAAAAAGTCCTCAGTCACGTGGTTGCTGGTAATGACGGAGATGGAGCCTTAAGAGCCGATTATGTTGTAATCCCCACATTACCAGCTTGATGTTTTCTTGATCACTTTGGAAGAGGGATTTTGGCACTTCAGTTTTACACTTTTCGGTTCTTATTCTTCTTATTTTAAAATTTTAAGCTTGAAAGGAAAGAGGAGAGGAAAATAAATATGCTTTGTTAAAAAACTCTTGGAGAGTCAAGATGAAGTGCTGATTTAAGGTTACATGCATTGCAAACTAATATTGCACTGGGTTCCATGTGCAGCTTCAGGATTTGTAGGGAGCTTCTTGCCAATGGCAGGTGTGTTGGTGAACTTGAGATCGCATTATCCTTACCAAGCTTTTCTTCACAGCCTACTCTATACCCATGATTTCAGGCCAGAAATGAGGAGGAGTGGGTTAGGAGTGCAGGGGTAACTTGTTTACAAACAGAGAACAGAGGCTGGAGACTGGCCTACACTAGTGAAGGGAACTCACACGAGGATTGGTGCTCCCTCCACTCATGTGTACCAGAGTCTCACCATCTGTCCTGAACTCTGCAACTTTATGGAGCATGGCTGTGCTTGAAAAGTCCTATGGGCCTTTGGAATGTGTGATCCCGGGAACTAGTTTATGGGCAGTCAGGCATCCCAGATGGTAGGGAAGCCTGCAGGACCGATGGGCTAGTGGTCAACCACACCGATGACAGGCCACTGGGGAAAAATCATGAGAATCATTCTGAAGCTAAAGTTGATTACATGTTAATATTATTTGCAAGTACATAGCAAAGAAAAAGAGGGACATGAGGACATGACCCTGTTTTATACTGTAGAGTTCTGGTTATTTCCAAACTGCCTGCAACCAACACCAGACAAAAACATCAAACTTTAAACAGAATGCATATGAGAACTTTTGCATGAGTTTAACAATGAAATGGATATTCTGATACTTAACATTTATTTATTTTGTTGTTGTCGTTGTTATCTCCTAATATAAAGCCAATGGATAGGATAAATTAGAAAGATTACTTGAGGTCATCCAACTTGAAGAGAGTTCAGCCTTCATTCATAAAGTTGGGAATAAAAAATGGACACAGGTGGCTAATATGTAGCGTTCAGGGCATTGTTATTTGGTGGAATGCCCAACAAGTAAGCACTGGGTGAGTTTCAGTATGTAGTAGGTGCTCCAGTCATGTGACTTCCTTTAAGAAGTAGTAGAATAAGGTAGTAGAATAAGAAAGCTCCTCATTTAAAAAAGTTGTCTCTACCCCCGGAGGTTCTCCTCACCATGGAAGTTTCACGGAAATCCTGTTCCTGCCTGTTTCTCCCAGCAAAACCTCCAGCACATCCAAGTCCTACACAGACCTTGGATTGAGCTTGGGAGTCTGTCAAAAGCTGGTTGTGCTGACCTGTGGTCATTGTAGCTTACCTTGAGGGCCATACCCACTCCCCAGATTCTAAATTCATCCTCTTTGTCATTTCACCCAGGACAAGTGGTATTTCACAAGCACGATAGGGCAGGTCTGCCCTTAGGGTCCCTGAAGGCTGGGGGTACAATTAGCTCTTTTATTTGCTTTTCTGTTCCTTACAGTAGAGTGTCTTAGATGAACAGACAGGGCGCCATCAATAATGCACAGATGCTCTGTAATTGGGGCTTCCTTTGATGTTAATTTAGCTAAGTTCAGTGCCATTGTCAGTGATAGCAATTATGCTCAGCCTTTTCACCAAGGACATTTTAGGATAATTTTATTTTTCATGTGCATTTTAAAATATGGCAGTAAATTTTGAGCTACATTACCTGAATTAGAACTCATTATTTCTTTTCAACAGTGAACTAATGCTCTCTGTCTAGGCTCCAAAGCTGTATTTTTTTTTTCTTTTTAGAAGTGGGGTATTTTAAGTGTGGCTTCTCCTTAATGAAGCTTTTAACTCATGAGTGAAATTTACAAGTGAGTCATCTCCTGCTTTATTGTTTGGCATTTTTGGATTGTCACCGAGGCTATCTGGCGGGGTGACCTGTCCCATATTTTATTTGGCCTATTTTTATTCATTCCTCCCCACTGCCCAACCTTTATTTTTGTTCTTGACATGATTCAAACAGTTGCCTCCAGCTGTTCTTTTGGGAAGGCTTAAAATCTGAATTTATTGTGCCTATTGTGCTCCATGAAAAATATACAGTTCTTAATTTGTTCATGGGCTGCTGTTGAATTTGCTGTTGCATGTGGAGACTGGACCCATTCTAATTTTCAGGATTACATTTGGTTTTGGAGTAAAGGTTGAACTTACACCTTCTGTCATCAGCTTTACTGTTATTAAGACAGGGAATATACTTCCTTCCAAGTCTCTTATAAGGATTAATTGAGATAATCTAGGGATGGAGCAAACACTATCTCCAGTTTGTAAAATTGGGCAGCTAATGTTCTTAGTTGTGCAGTTTCAAAATGGTTTGTCTTTGTGGCATTGCTGCGGCATTGTGTGCATGCACATGGAGAAGGTAGTTTTAGTTTAGGATGGAGGGTGAGATGTGCATTTGTCAGCTTGGGCTGCTATAACAAAATGTCACAGACCTGTTAGGCTTAAACAAGGTGAGCTTACTTTTCTCCAGTGGTAGAAGTCTAAGATCAGGTTGTCAGCATGGTTGGGTTCAGGTACCAGCTCTCTCCCTGGCTTCCAGTGGGTCATCTTCTCACTGTCCTGTTCTCATAGTTAGGGAAAGAAGAGGGACAGAGAAGTTGGGGGACAGGGGGAGGTGAGGAGAGTGGAGGAAAAGCGGGAAAGAGAAAAAAATCTTCCTCTCCTTATAAATCCATGGTCCCATTGGGTTAGGACCTCATTTAACCTTCATTACCTCCTCCATCACCTTCATAACTCTGTCACAAAATAAAGTCACATCAGGGGTATAGCTTCCACATCAGAAGTTGAGGAGGACACATATCAGTCCGCAGAAGAGCCCTAGGTTCCTGATGGCTTAACTGAGTTCTCTGTGATTTATACTTAAATGAACTATTTTTTATTGGCAACATATATGATATGGAGATTTTTATGTTTTTATTTGTTTGAAATGGTCTTACATATTGGAGGGAATCATTATTATATATTCATGAATACGTGGATATTGACATAGTGAGATAGTAAGTTATGGTTAATCCTAGTCCAGGATCTACCCCCATTCATCCATTCCCTGAGCTCATGTCTCTTCTGTAATCCCCCATACTATACATAATGTACTATATTATATACTATAATAATATACTCTATTAATTTTTTCATTTCTGAGTGTCTCTACCCCCTGTGTGTAGTTAGGCTTCTAATGGGAGTTAAGTATTGCCAGTTGTATTGACAGCCCCCTTATCCCTCCCTCCCCGGCCTGCCCCCCTTCCTTCTCTCCCCACCTTCATAGGTATAGTTCCCCAGCATATGTGAAATTTCAACTATGGTGAATTTATTACTTAAATGAACTATTTCTAAGGCTATTACTAAGCATTATTTCCTGCTGAGAGTAGAACACGGAAAGCAATAATAGAGGTGAAAAAGAAGTTGTGTTCACCCTGGGGAGACCCGGGACCCTGAGTTCAGGACCTCCCAGCCCAGTCTAAGGCCTTGTGTTCTGTGGTGATGGTGGAGGGAGGGATGCAGGGCCAAGAAGGCATGAGAGGGATCATTACTGTGTGGATTACAGAGGAGGCTCCACAGTCACTGATACAAACAGGTACAAGAGCAATCCCAGGTGGACAGCTGCGGAGCTGTCTCCTTGCAGGCCCCAAGTCAGGAGAAGGGTGCCTGGTGCAAAAATAAGCCCTTAAGCTCTTTCATTTGGGTGACCTCAGGCTCAACTCTCTTACTCCTCCTCCAGCTCCCTTGGCGAATCTGCATGTCAAGGCCAATGTTTAGATCCTGGAAATTGTCATCAGGATCAGCCCCCTTTCTGCCACAAAGTAAAATGCAGAGAACTGGAAAGTGAAATCTGGAGGCTTGTTACACATGTCCAGAGAATATTATCCCATCATCCGAAGGGCTTTGAAACCCGAGGTTGAAATACTGGATCTTGAGATAATTAGAAAACAACCAAGAGCTTCATTACACAAAGCCACACTTAAAAAAAAAAAAAAAAAAAAAAAGCCTTATATAACGTGTAAAAAAAAAAAGTACAATTTCTGCATCCATTCTAGTTTTTATTCATGGAATGTTTTGGAAATGATTAAATTACAAATGATTCATTATTTATTGTGTTCAGAAAAGCTGCAGTAACCAACTTGCAACTTACACATTCCAGGGTGACAAAGGCCCATCCTAAAGGCTGGGAATTGTGTCTGCTCAGGTAAAAATGCACAGGATGAGGAAAACAGACCCCAGAATGACAAGGTCTTCCTTCTGTGCTTGTCCTCACTCTTCCTTTGCAGGTTATATGACTAAATGTGCAACTTTGTTCACGTAACTGCTACAAACAGTTCACTGTGTAGGCCAAACGCTCTCTAATGCAGTAAAATTAAGAAATAATATGCTTTGAAAGTGATTTATGAGTGTGGTTAAACTGCCAGATTTACAAAGAAATAGTTCAGATCTTGGGAAGCCTCAGGAGTCACGTCAAAAATGAATTTGACCATGATTTAAACTGCTACTTTTCTTACATGACATTTAATATGTGTACTTTGGAGGCCCATATGTCTTTAATAAAATAGCATTAAGTTTTAAATATGATATGAATGCAGCCAGTTTCTAAATTCATAACCTTTTCCACAACTCCAAAATGCTAACCAATAAGGGAGTCATACACGCAATAAAACATAAACCTTAGAAAATAGCTTTTTATTAAAACGGTTAGACAGTTGGCAGCTGGGTTGCAATGTAATAAATACTTACGGCATTGTGGGTTCATCAGACGTTGTTTACCCTGCTAGCAACTGGGACCAGACAACTAATTATAGCCCCCGCACAAAAGCAGTTCGCGCTCCATCCCCCTGAGTGTGTCGACGAGGCAGAATAGATGTGTCAGGAACCTTGGTCAAGGAGTCCAGAGGTTTGGGTTCTAATCTCTTTCCACCACTTGAAGGTGACCTTGGGCAAGTCTTTTGGTTTCTCTACCCTCTACAAGTTGTGTCACTGAGACATGAACACCTCCCAGGCAGATTCATGGTAATGATACATGTGATACACAGTCCAGCACAGAGTAGGTGTTCTGTAAAGAAAATCAACTCTTTAAAAACGTATTTTAAAAATGGAAAAGCAGCAGGCTATAGGTTCTTCTAGCAGTGATAATCTAGGATGGTCCTTAGAAAATTTGAGTCATTTAACCAGAGATCAGTGTTGGCTTCATACAAAATGAATGGGAAGCTCCCCTTCTCATTCAGCTCCCAAAGGCATGAGCTTGTCAGAAGGACATATTTGGTTCAGGGGGATGCATGGGAGTGGCCCGGTGGCCATTGTCTCTTCTTTACTCTTCCCAGATACAGAAGTGAGGTGCTCATGCTCACTTTTCCTCTTCTTGCCTCTGGGTGAATTATCCTCAAGCTGCAGCACAGCTCCACAAAAGATCTTTCAGTGCTGTTGCTGCTGTGGCTGCTGCCGCGGGGGTGTGTCTCCAGGCCTCACTGGGGAGCAGTGTGGACACAGGGCCTCCCGAGCTCCGTGTTTGCACATGCACGTGTGCACCTTGCTTTTTCCGCAACTCAGATGAAATGGATGGCCTGGAAATGGTGTGACTGTGTTTGGCCATGCAATGGGTTATCACCACCCTCCACAAACTTCCTTAGCGAGGAATTCCTGAGTTGCCTACCCCTGGAATTGTAAGTTATATTTGTGCCTGCCTTTGAATCTCAGACATATGAGTGGTAATCAAAGATTAAAAGGTCAAGGGACCATTTCATTTTTTTTTTAATTTTTGTTCTTCAAACAATGTTGTACCATTAATGCCGATCAACAAACAAGACTTACACTTCATATGTGCTACCTCGGACTCTTCACTCTCTTTGTGTCCGAACCTTATCCCTTCCTCCATTTATTTTATGCATTTAATACTTTACTTTTTAAGCTAATCTTTTTGTTTACTTTGTATTCCTCAAATTTTTATGAACTGTACTATTGTCCATCAAACTTAATCTAGGTACCATCAAGTGTACTCCATTTTCCGACTGTTTCTGAATGTTAACTTTATGTATAAAACACTGCTAGCCACGAACCAGTGTTTGTATGTTTCCTTCAGATTACCTTCTTAGGATATTCCTCCCTGGTTAGTCTTATTGGATCACATGGTTTGGGCACATGGGCAGTTTTAGCCTCTGTATTTCAAGGTGCCGTTTTTTAGGTTGACATTCCATTCTGGGTGTGACATTGCACGTACTAAGGCCAGAAATGATGTGGGTCTTAAGGGAAATTAATAATTTGAAGACAGTCTTTGGAATGGGTTTCCTAGAGTCTCATTGGTTGGGGTGGTTCTGGAAGAAAGGGTACGAATATGTAAGGAGCTCCTACAAAGCATGCATTGACCTGCTAAGTTGTACTCCTGTGGAATTATGGGTTCCCTAGAGCATCCCGAAAATTATTAACAGCATGCAGCCCTGATCAGTGTGAATGTGCCTTTAGATGGTTAGCCAAATCTTTGCATAATACCAATCATTCTACCTATAAAAGCACAAATATGTTATTGTTCTCAATAGGCAATTTAATGCAGCTTTGGGGAGGAAAAAAGAGAAAAGAAGATTACAAGCTGGCTGATCTTGCTTTTATTTCGCTTAAATCTCTCCACACTTCTCAGGGGTTGTACTTGTTTAAAGATTGCATGCAACTGTGCAGTCTGTGTGATTTGGAAAGCAAATCAAACTAAATATGAAGTTTTCAGCATGCACCGTTTTTAAAGGATTTCATGCATTTATTCCAAATATACATTTCTTCCCGAGTGGCACTAAACCTATAATCTTTTTCTTGTTACAGTTCTCTTTGGGGGGAGGGGGTAAGAGGGTGACTTAGTTTTGGAGTAGAAGGTTCCTATTAACATCTACCTCCTTCTTGTGCAGCATTATTCACAGTAGAGCTATTAAGGCTAATTATTTTCAGGTTTCTATCAAAGGGGGATATTTGAGCTGACAAAAAAATGCATTTATTGGGAAGAAAAATGGCCTGTTTAAATAAGAAAGAAATCATTCCCATCTACACCTTCCCTCCTCCTCCTAGTTATTAGGTTCTGTGCAAAGGAGGGGCCAGGGGACCCCACAGGAGACTGTAAGTCAGAAGACGACTGAGCACACTGAGATGCCTGGTACTCCAAAAGCCGGAATACATTTAGTCCTCATTTTTCTGTAGCCCACCTGGTTTGTTCCTTGACTGGATCTGATGTCAGTCTGTCATTATCTTTCTCCTGTTTGATAAAATTCACCGACCCTTGATGTGTGATGGGAAGACTTGATTGATGAGGTGCGTACGTTAGTTGGGAGAGACTGCTTGCTGTAACAAACACCCCCCCCCCCCAGTTCTTGGCGGTGTAGCCAGTCCTACCGCACTAAAGGCTCCTCAATGAAAAGTGAGGAGTGTCCAGTCAGTCAGGAACCCCGTCTTTTTCCATGCAGTGGCTCTGTATTTTTCTTGGGCCCAGAGCCCTTCACTGGGCTCAGCCAATGTGTGGTGCAAGCATGAACGCATGGAGGATTGGGCAGGATGATCCTCAGGCCTGCATGTGTCACTTTTGCCCCCATTCCCTGGGACAGAACTTAGGCATGTGAACACTCTTAACTGGGAGAGTCTGGCAAACTCAGCTGTTACGGGCTGAGCTATGTCCCCTGTAAACTCAGATAAGCTCTCGTTCTCTGTATCTCAGGACATGATTGTTTGAAGATAAAGCATTTAAAGAGGTGACGTGGTAACAATTAGACTTTAAGGATGACTCTAATCCAATCTGACTGGTGTCCTTGTAATGAAGGCGATTAGGACCCACAGAGACATGAGAGTGCCCATGCACAGAAGATCAACCATGTGCAGAGACAGCAAGAGGGTGGTCATCTGCAAGCCCAGGAAAGAGGCCTCAGGACAAATCAGCCTTGGAGGCATCTCGATCTTAGGCTTGTAGCCTGCAGAACTGTGAGAAGATGAATTTATTTTATTTAATTCACCCCATCTTTGGTATTTTGTTGTGATAGTCCTAGCAAGCCAACTCAGCAGCTTAACTTAGCACCCCAAACAAAAGCAAATGTGCCTGGTTTGCACTAGGCTCGTCTGTCACACCAAGTACTTTTTATTTTAATCTCCATTCAGCAGTCAGCTTGCTG
>PVKS010004518.1:0-92498 GCA_004027875.1 Aplodontia rufa
GCAAATTCCAATTCTCCACTCCCACAGTGCTTGTTCATTTCATGCTAATCCCTGATCCTTTTCTATAGTTAACACTCCCATCTACTCACCTTCAAAATTCCTTTCTCACTTTATGTAAACCCAAGCCCTCTAATCTGACAACCCTTTCAGCTTCACAATTGTCCTCATTCCCTCTACCAACACAATCCACTCTACAATAAGCCCCTAACTATGCTCCCTAAATGACTTTATATTCCACAGCAAATCCTCCCCTCATGCCCACAACAATATCTCACTATGCAGTAACATTGATCCTCAAATAGGACAAACCCTCATGCTCTGAGATAATCCCCATGGATTCCTGTCTTTCTCCCTATCATCAATCCCATTTCACACCAGACCCCAGAGCTCCCTCCATACAAACCCCTTACACACCATGACAAGCTCCCTAAATTCTCCTAAGGAAGTTAGAAATTGAAGTAATATTTTGTGATCAAATCCTGGAGAGATGTTACTGAAATGTAGCCCACAATTCTGAGCTTATTCTGAGGATTCACAGAGAAGAAGCTGACAGATTTTCTGCATAAAGATATATTTTGCCAAGCTATATATGTTGGTGAATTCTAGATGCAATGTAAGTGTGTACTTTAAAAATAAAGTGTAAATAATGTGCTATAGAAGTAACAAGTGTAGTTTATAAATGTGGAAACTTTCCATGCTGTATTCTGAAAAAAAAATAATGAATCTTGAAATGTAACTGCACATTGATTACAGCTTCTCATGTGTTATCTGTGCTTGTCAGCAAGGAAAGAAAGAGGACATAGGTAGAGGAGAATATGTTGGGATGCTGAGATTAAGGATGAATTTTATACTGATTTCTACATGGTGCCTCAACACGGCTTGTGTAATGCCAAACAGAAATCTTTTGGGAAAAGCTCATGGGCTCCTTCAGTCCTCTTCAATTTACAATCATACCCCTTTGGGATGCCTGATATGTTATACCCTATGTGTTATCTTCCTGACTCTTCCCAGCAGCCCTGGCAGAGCAGCTCCCACTGGAGGCTCAGAAAATGTGAGTAAGCCATACCACGTCCCGCAGAAGCTGAGTAGTTGCTTTAAGATTTTTGTCCAAAACTCATGCCCTTTTCATTCTGTCCAATTTTGATGTGTTCATTTGGAGAAAGACAAAGGAGATGAAAGGCATTGAATTTCCTGCCACTCATTCTAGTCCAGGGCATGATTCTGGATTCCTTGGCCTATCCATTTTCTTGTGTTTGAAGCAATGACCTTAGTTTGACTTGTTCACTGCTGTAGTCCCAGGGCCCATCGTAGAAGATACTGAGGAAGTTTCTGTGGATAGATAGTCACCTCTTTTGAGCTTTGAAGTTCCCTTCTCTCCCCATCTATAGCTTCTTCCCCAAGTCCATCCTCTGCTTAGCTACATGGTCAACATATTGGAAATAGCATGAAGACGTAGAAAGGAGATTGTAGATACAACAGTACACTAGCTATGTGAGTATTTTGAAAATTCAAAGGTGCTGCTAAAATATGTTATGGTTTTATTTCTTTCGACCCAAATAAAACAGTTTTAGAAAACAAGGAGCTGATTATAACTCCAGAAAAACTTATCCTCTAACTACTTTACTGAGCATTTACTTTGCCTTAGGAACTTTCAGATGCCATCTTACTGAATCTAAAATCCCCTGGTGAAATTTTTATTATACTAGTATTCAGCTAAATTAAATAGTAAGTGGCAGAGGACCACCTCAAACAAGTTTTGGGTAAAAAAGAAAATAAGAGACTCATATAATTGCTCATTAAATATATGCTGGATTCAAGTATGACCCCACCCAGGCACCCAAATCAAGTTGTATGGATTGAGTTCTCTCTCCCTAATTAACAGAGCAAGAATGATTTTTGTAATGACTGTTGGTAAAGTTAATAGGTTTCATATGTATTCTAGAAATATTTTTCAAATGATAAAATAATTCTAATTTTTAAATTAAATTTTTGAAATAAAATATAAACTGTGAGATATACTTTTATTTAGTTGTGCTGGTTTCACGAGACCATCACAGTAGGAGCTTTGCAATCTTTTAAAATGCTGTGTGGTAGCTGACATTCAGAGCTATACTAAGTAGACTCCTAATAATTGCTGTTTTATTTTAATAACTAACACAATTTTAGTAACTCTGTTTTTTAAGATGTTTTATTTTAATAACTAATACAATTTTAGTTAATCTTTTTTTTTAATAAGAGAGAGAGAGAGAGATCTAATTTCATTTATTTTTTTTTTCATCTGGCTTTTGTTTCTCCGACACTTAGTTGTGTATGTGGCGCTAGGGTTTGAACTGAGTCCCCACACATGCCAGACGAGTGCTCCAAATGCTCAGTGCTGCTCCAGCCCACAATTTTAGTAACTCTTGAAAAATGCCCATCATAGGTTAAGAGAGTGACAAATATTCAAGTCAATGGAATAAAAAATTATTTACACCTAAGAATCACAGAGAAGTTGAAACGTCTGACCAAATACACAGCTCATTTGACCCTTGGAGGAACCAAAGTGAAAATAACAGGGGACCAAGGAAGGGTGAGGGCAGGAGCAATTCTCAGTATTTTAAGGAGCCTAAGAGAAATGCCACATTAATTTGTTTTAATATTTTATAAACTAACCACCCAGTTAAATAAACTGCTTTAAACCGGAATTACTGATCCCTGTTGATCAGAAGTTTTTATTAATAAATTGCATATATCTTCAACTAATTAAAAATGGGACAATGAGCTAAGCACTAATGAAAACTGTCATAATTATTTTTTGACCAAATTCTTTCAAAACATTGGATCCTCAGGAAAAAGCAACAAAAGAAATCTTCGTGGAGCTAAGAAAGCTGAGTATCAGTGCATTTGTCCCGTAGTGTGCGTAGGGACTTGATTCCAGGAACATCCTTGGATGTGGAAATCTGCAGGTGGTCAAGCGCCTCTTTGGAATGGTGTAGTGTTTACATCCACCATACGTGTCTCCACCCATACGTTTGGAATCATCTTTACATGACTTACAATGCCATGTACATGCTATGGAAATCACTGTGCTATATCGTTTAGGGAACAATGAAAAATGAAAATGTGCACATGCTCAGTGCAGACACATGTTTTAAAAGGCTGGTTGCATCCTCAGATGAACCTGTAGATCCACAGGCCAATGCACTCTTTGGACTCCTTGTTGGACTACTGAGCCTAAAGGGGTTCCTTCCTTCCCTGGGCTCACAGCTGGGGGAGTCCAGGGCCCTATCTGCCCAAAGCACAAGAAGAGCAGGCATTCTGTCTCCTTCACTGTTTTTATTACCCCAGGGCCTATTTATTAAATGACTTGAAATTGATATCTCCCGGCTTAGTCTGTTGTCCCGACAGCAGCGGTGCAACTGCTACTGTGTCTGTTTCTTTTTCCTCACTCCCCTGCACTTTAACCAACACCGACTACCGTGTTGGGGTGAGTCATTTTCTGATTGTGCCAGCCTGCAGCCTCACAATCAGAGCCCTGTCACCGGTTGCCCCAGTGAAGGGAAAAGACATGGAAATAAATGAAGCTCTCTTTTCCATTGTGAAGTTCCAGAACCATATCATGCTTTCAAATGTTGGCTTGGGGAGGGAGCTGTTTTCAGGCTGGCTGGGAGCTGGGTGGATCTGGTCTCTAGGAATGCACTGTGGCTCTGATAGAGCATCAGAGGCCACTCCCAACAGGGTGGAGGCGAGCACTGGGGATGGAACAAGTGATGTTCCAGAGGATAACTGGAAGGGAAGGGTGATGTCTGGAAGTGATAAACCCCAGGTGTTTGCACCTTACTGGAAAGCTATGTAAACTGACAGAAACTTCCTGGCAAAATACTTTGCCTTGTAGCAATTTCCTGGTTATACTGGGATGATAATCCAAGGACAGATTTGCTCACGCTCTGTTCATCTCAGTGATGGAGGTAATTTCCCCCTTGACCTTATGGGAGCTCAAGTTTGTGAACTGAAGCACGAAAGGGGACAAGCACCAGTCAGACAAGCACCAGTCAGATGACTCATGGGTCTTGTGTGAGTGACCTCCGAATACCTTCATGTACAGGTTCCGTTCTGGCCAAGACTTTTCCACTGGGAGTTTCATTTTGACCTCCAGAAGCATCGTATGTAAAACCAGGTGTATTATCCTTAAAGAAAAGGAGAGCAGTAAAACATCAAGTCTGCAAAATGTTCTTTCCATTCCCAGGATCCTAGTCAAGATTGGGGAACAAGAGAGGCCAGGACTGGAGTGTCCAGTTAAGGACTGTCTTGAAGGACACTGACTCTTTCTAGCATTCGCTGCAACTGAGGCAGACTAATGTCATCTGTAGGAACTACTTTCCCATACAGATGCCAGAACAGCTGCTCCTTGGGATGCTTGCCATACGAGGAAGGAAGCAAACCAGTGATGTCACTGCTTCTAGAGCCTAACATCACCTCCTCTCCCTGTGGTAACTGGTGTGAATCAGAGCACCATGGAGAGGAAAGTGCTCATCAAGCTGGTTGCCACTGGGCAGAGAGTCATGGGGGCATGGTGGTGATATTATCTGGAAAAGCACCAATCCAGCCCTTTGCCACTTGATCTCCCCCATAAGCATTTCTCAATAAACCTTACTCCTCCCATCCCAACTCTGAGTATTTTCTTTGGTCTCTTGGCAACCTATCCCACTGCCCTTGCACAAATGGGATGTGGACATTGCAGGTTGGCAAGCAGGGATCAAGGGTCACCTGTGTGTCTGCTATTTTTTCTTGGCATCATGGCACTCATTCAAAAAGACATCTGCTCATTCAATAAATACTGAGCTCAACTGCATGCTGGGGACTACAATAGATCCTTGCAGATGCAACATTGGGCAGAAGTCCAGGTCCTATCCTCAACAGGCTCCGAGTCTGGTGGAGACAAAGAGAGACACGGGAACAGGGAATTGAATTACACTGCTGTGTGAGGACTCAGCTTGGGTGCTCCTCACCCAAACTCTGAAGATGAGGAGGGAACACTGCCTTGAGGTTAAGAAGCAGGGGAGGGGAGAAGGAAAGATCTGGGCACAAAACTACACTAGGTCTGTGAAAGCATTATCCTAGTGAAAGGAGATGGATTGCAGGGTTCACTCCAACTCAGAGAATTAGAGTAGTGCCTTCCACATTCAGTAGTACTGTTTCATATTACCCTATGGGAAAAATTTTGGCAAATTTTAAGGGCCTCAAATTGTGGCTATTATTATTATTGCATAAGGAATTGGAGCTTCAAAAATTCATTTATTGTTTGGAAGAAGAGAATAGGCTGGGAAATGGTGCTAGCAGCAGGATATATGCTGTATATTATAGCAAGGCCCTGAGATAATCACAAACATAATGGAAATCATGTCAGGTCTGGGCAGTTTATTTTCTTGTGAAGGAGAAGGGAGTTAAACATGTAAGAACCTTTGGATCCAGGTGGAGCAATGACATGATGCAAATAACAGGAGCTCCAATGACTGAGATGCTACTTGCTGCAAAATTTATCCATTTAATTCTCATAGCATCTTTGCAAGCTTGACATTCCTGCATCCATTTTGCAGATGAAGAAATGATGGCTCAGAGAAGTCAGTGACTTGCTCAAGATTGCACAGTTAGGCAAAAGCGGGAGGTCGTGTTTAGAGTTTCCTAGGTCAAATGATTGTGTCTTGAATTGCTCTGCTCCATGTCACCTGCAGGAAGGCCTGGAGATACAGGTGAGGAGCACAGATGTGGGGGATGAGCTGGAAACTCCTCTGCTGAGAACAGCCTGCCTGCCTGGAGCACACTAAAGGTGTGAACCTGTGAGTGAGCTGGCGGAGCACCTGTCCTGTCAGCCTGAAGAGCGTGGCAAGATTCTGATATAAAATGAGCTGCGGAGGGCACTGAGCAGGGCACTGTGAGCAGGCAATTGGGACACAGGCTTGTGAAGGCTCTTCAGGATCAAATCTCAGTGGTACCACCTGCCAGCTGTGTGATATTGAAGAGAGGAAGTGTTATAGAGGAGAAAAATTGAGGCAAACAGCAGAGAACACAAACCACATGGTGTTTACCTTCTCCAGTTCCTGGGAAGGAAGAGTCGTAGACCAATTAACATCAAAGAATTAGTGTTGGGAAATGTTCCTTAGCACGAACCCAAACTGCCATTTGGACAGAAGGAATGAAGAACTCTGATGAACTTGGTTGATAAGCACTTTGCCAAGACCAGTGGAGAGCAAGGGAGAAACAACAGCCCCTTGGTGAAGTAGCTATCAGCACAAAGGGAAGTGAAGTAAGCCCAGGGCTGTGGCAATGTGCACTGAGCAACACCCAAAAGGTTCTCATCAAAATTCAGTTTCAAAATCGATAAAACCGCTGCCCTGTGGCAGAGATTGTGCTGGTCCTTGAATAAGAAGAGAGGGATTTGCAGCATAGCATCTGCCATCCGCTGATGATATTTTTCAATGTATTAAACATCCCAAACTTAAGCTTTTCTGGGTAAAATGGGTGAGGAGACCAACTTAACCCTGGCTCAAAAGCTACCTTATATGGAGTATGGAAAGGCACCGTGCAATTTGAATGGGATACAGAGAGAGATAGCTGTCAATATTATGATAACAACTCAAGCACAGACAGCACCACTCCTGCTTCTCTTGGGTTCTTTTTGTGAGCTTAGCCATTAACCATACACAGGAAACAGTAATATATGACTGACTGAACTGTGAACTCTTTTCCCTAAGTATAAAGTTGGAGGACACAGATTTTTGAGAGTCTGGAGGAGTGATTCTCAAAGTGTCATCCAGGACCAGTAGCAAGGACACTAACATCATCTGGGGACTTGTTAAAAATGCAGTTTGGTGTCACACCCTTGAGCTACTGAATCAGAAACTCTGGGGGTTGGACCCAACATGTGTTTTAACAAGTCAGCAAGCACTGACCTAGAAAACGTGATCAATGGGGCTGGAGAGGTGGATCAGTAGTATTGTGCTTGCCTGGCATGTGTAGGGATGCAGGTTCCAACCCCAGCACCACGTACACAAAGAAGTATTGGAGCAGGGCTGGAGTGGGGCTGGAGCGGTGGCTCAGCGGTGGTGGCTCAGCGGTTATGGCGCTTGCCTGGCATGCTGAGTACACGAGTTCAAACCCCAGCACCACGTACACAAAGAAGTCTCAGAGCAACAAAGGCCACATGAAAAACTAAATAGAGTTGTTTCTCTCTTTCTCTCTCTCTCACTGTCCCTCTCTCTTTTAAAATAAATAAATAAATAAGTAAATAAATAATAAGTAAATAAATAAATAAGTAAATAAATAAATGAATAATAAGTAAATAAATGAATGAATAAATAAAAGAAGTATTGGAGCAACAAAAGCCACATGAAAAACTAAAACAGAGGTTGATTTTTTCTCTCTCTCTAACTGCCCCTCTCTTTAAAAAGAAGAAAAACTAAAAAAAATGTAATCATCTGACAGAAGACATGACCCAATGACTGTGCCCAAATATTCCCAGTGTGGAAGAAAACACTTAGCTCAAGTTAAGTGCTGTAAAGCAGTGGAAGATGCTGCACCCACTCACCCTGGACCCCAAAGTGGTTCTGCTACGATTTCATTTTCTCCCATAGTTGGTTGAATAGTACTCCCCTCACAAATGTCCACCCAGAACCTGTGAATATGACCTTATTAGAAAATAGGGACTTTGAATGTGTGATCAAATTAAGATGATGCCATACTGGAACAGATTGGGCATTAAACCCAACTACAGGTGTCCTTATAAGGAGGAAGATTTGGAGCCCCAGAATGATAGGGAAGAATGTCCTGTGAAGACAGATGGGAGGTTGAGCTGAAGCATGCCAGTGACCTCCACCTCCAGATGCTGGGAGAGGACACGGTGTGGGCTGACCTCAGAGCTGTAGAAGGAACCACTAATGGCACACCTTGATTTCAGACTTTGGCCTCCTGGACTGTGACAGAGCAGATGTTTTAATGCACCCAGGTTGTGGTACTTTGTTATGGCAGCCACAGGAAAGCAACATACTCCTTTAAGAGCAAATATTTCTCAATATTTAATAATCAGGAACCACTCCAGTTTCTCCCAGTTCCTCAAACTCTTGATAGTCCTTCTAAGTATCAGCTATATCTTCAGGTCACATTGTCCATGATTATGGCCCAAGTGTGTATTTCCAATGCAGACGCCTTATCTGGGGTTTTAGATATCCAGATTAAGGTAACTAAGCTTTCCCTGGAGAGACAGTATGGAAGAATAATATATAAGCTCTTGGGTTGGGGATGGATTCACAACTGGTGTGACCTGGAAGAAACTGATTTAACCTCTTGAGGCCTCAGTTTCTTCCTTTGTAAAATAGAAAGGTGTCAGTACGCATCGCCCTTTTGGTGGGGTGGGGCTTAGCTGCTGTTAATCTCACAGAAGACTGGCATAGAGTAAAACTTGCAAAATATCACCATGTGCACAGTATCACCTGCTTTAGCAGTCATTGGCTATCTCCAGTGAACTCACCATGCTCTTCCCCAAAAATTAGTCATCTCAGTTTGTGACATTGCTACTCAACTCTTTGCTCAGCTCCACTATGCAGCCATTGTAGCACCGCTGTTTCCCTCGCTCCCAGTCCTGTGCTTTATATAACTGGCAAATATTTCAAATCCACTCTCTTCTCTCTCCCTATAACTCCCTTGGAGTCATCATTGGATGACAGCAGTGACTTCCTAATCTCCTCACTCCTGTTTCAATTGAATCCCTTTTCCACAGCGCAGCCAAATTGAATCTTAAAGACAGAATTCCAAGTTGGAATAGGTCATTCTACAAATACTTGTTGAATGAATGAGATGAGTTTTCCCTGATACCCGGAAGAGACTATTTAGGGAAGAAACTGACTTTTCCTCGCTGTTATATTGTGTGATCTAGTATTCGGGTATAGTAGGCCCCAAGTAGGTATTTGAAACACAGCAAAGATCATCAACAAGAATGCAGATGTGGGCTTCACGATGTCTACTTGCCCTGTTTCTCCTTGTCTCCATTTTACTTTTGGCAGGAGAGAGGAGAGAGGGCCTAAGCACTCTGGGTGCTCCAGGAGATACTCATCTCCCACCTCCCCAAATTCACAGCTTTGTCACCAATGTCTTGGGGACATTGTTCCTCTAGTCCTATCTCTAGCAGACACTATTAAGCCCATGCAGCGTTTCCTTTCTCCTCCAGATGCTTCCCCAACACACCTCTGTACAACACCTACCTGCTCTCAGCTTCATCTTCTCCTAATTCCCAAAATCTCCCACTGTGTTTTGTGAAATTCCAGATCAGTTGTTGGGAAAACACCCTCTATCATGAGTCTGCCCTAACTGAAACTGGCAACCCTGTCTCCCCATGAAACTCTTTTGATTTGTAGTTTTTTTTTTTCTTCTTGCCTCCTCTACCTTGAGGTGGGATAGGTGTCACTGGTCTATGATCTCCAGACTCTTCTTCCTTTCTCAATGGAAACTCACTTTGAATGCATCAATCCATATCGTCAGTTGCCCCTCCTCACTACAGGCATCTACAGATCCATGGTTCCTGCTCCCAGTCCACACTCTTTTTTGCTCCTGACTTGCTTTTTTAATCCTATTTACTGGTCATATCATAGACTGGCCAGTGAACTTAATTTATCAGTAACCTGGTCTCTTAGCTCTTGTATTTCCTCCTTCTCTTCCCCAGCCACTGCTTTTATACTCAGTCTCAGGTATCCCACTCTCTCCACACCACACGCTGTCTTTCCAACTCACTTATTCCAGGTCCTTGACTTGGGAAGATCTGACCACATAGGGATTTAAAGTCTCATGATCCTGTTTCCCATTCAGCTGAGAAAGTAAGGGAAGGCAGAGGACCGTTTTCTCACAATGCCCTCCACCTACTCACCTTTTTCCTATTTAGAATGAACCAACAATGCATGTTTGTGTGCAAGATCAATCTCTGCATGTTTGGGCCAGAACCTATCCCCTTTTGCCTACACCAGGATGTACCAGCAAGTAATGTTGATCTCCTACAGGAATGTTTTCATCAGCACGTGAAGCAGCTGTGTAACTCCTCCCATATCCAAATCGCCTTCTTTGATGCTAGATTTCCACCCAGCTACTGCCACATTTTCCTGTGCCCTTCTAGCAAAGTTCCTCAGAAGAATAATTATTCTCAAATCTTCACATCTGTCTGTCTCTCTCTGTAGCACTCCCTCCGTTCTTCATAAAAACATCTCTTGATAATGATTCTAAAAATTTGCATGTTATAAATCTTATTCCTAATCTTAATTCGCTGATTGGCAGCATTTGACCATGTGACAACTTCCCCTACACTGAAAGCATTTTTCATATTTCTTCCAGGACACCATCCTCATATTCTTCAGTGCCTGCTCCACCACAATATCATCTAATCTTTGTTTCTTACTCTCTGATCACTAAACTTTGGCATGCGGTAGGGCTCAAATTTTAAACATCGCTTTACATCTAAACTCAATTCCATATAACCTTTGGCCGAAATATCATCTATACACTGATGCTCCCAAACTTTGCACACCAAGTCTGTGTCTCCACTATAGATACCACAAAATTATATCCAGCTATGAGTTTGGCGTTTGCACCTGATGTCTGAATTTGCCCAAAACAGTCTTCTCCACCTCAGAAAATGTCAATGCCACTTATTTTTCATTAGAGTAGAAGATTCTAACTCTTTTTTTTGATCATACCCCATATTTAATGTATTGGTTTTGTATTAAAAATATGTGCATTGGGGCTGGAGAGGTGGCTGGTCGGTAACCATGCTTACCTGGCATGTGTGAATATGTGAGTTCAAACCCTGGCACCATGTACACAACAAAGTGTCCGAGAAATGGAAGTCATATGAAAAACTAAATAAAAAAATTGCTTCTCACCTTTTCTCTCCCTATCTCTCACTTCCCCCTCTTTCCTTAATATATATATAGTCTTTAATATATATTCTTTAATTATATATATATACATGTATATATATATATGTATATATATATATATGTATATATATATATTCAGAATCTACTTACTCTATTTCACTCTATTTGGTCCAAACCACCATCATTTCTAATTTGGTTTATTTAAATAGCCTGATCTCCTAGCTTCTGCTTTTGGCTCCCTTGTAGCCCCAATACAGAAGATAAGCAATTCTTTAAAAATGTAAATCCTATAATGCCACATCCAACTCAACCTCTCTGGTGGTTTTCATTTTACTCGTGAAAAATCTGAATTATTGCAGTGACCTGTAAGTCCCCATGAGATCCAGCTCTCACTATTTCTTGACTTTGGGCCCTTGCTCTCTTCTGCCTTGGGCCCCAGACACATGGCCCTCCATTGCTGTCCCTGAAATAAGTCTGCAAATCCTGCCTCAAGATGTTTACTTGTTTTATTTTTTTCCAGGGTGAGGGGCATGGTAAGGAAAATGCGAGTGGAGAAAATAAAGAGAGGAGAGAGGCAGTGGCTCAACAGTAACACCAGTTTATTGGGAGAAACCTGTGGATGGGCCCCAGTAGAGTCTGGGTCCTACCTTTCTGTTTACAGATATAGAGCGCTAAGGGAAAAGAAGATTAGGGCATTGGTAGGGAGTTGTCACAGAAGAGTCATTTCTTATGATGGAGTGTTTAGGGTTTCTTTGCGTGAGGGTGGAATATTGTAGGTGGTTCTGGGGTTTAGGGAAAGGTGTATCCTGGGCTTCAGGATTAGATGGGTCATGGGTTTAGGAGCAGGTAGGTCTTGTTCTAAGATGTTGGATAAGATTCAAAATGGCATTGCCTAGGTCAAGTTCTACCTAACATTCCTGCCTTTTCCTTTTCATTTGATAGGAGAAGAGGTAAGAGAGAGAAGAAGTGAAGATGTTTCCTAAATTACTTCCTGCTGAGAGGTGGCATCAGTTGGGGACTTCTGTACGTATTGGTATTGAGAAATTCTAATAGAGCTCAGCAGGAGGATGTTCTGGGCCCTCTGATCAGTAGTAGCATTTGATGGTTCTCTGTGAAAAGAAGGTGAAGAGCTGAAATAGGAAGGACTCAGCATCAAGACTGGTAATTATACAGAGAACTGAGAAGAGGAAAGGTGCTAGGCAAGCTCCTGTCCAGTTAGTGAGTAAATGGTTGTGTTAATTTTGCACAGGAAGAAGATTCACTGGTTTTAGTCTAGGCAGCCAGAAAGGTGATAGCAGACTACTTGTTTTAGCTAAAAGTAGGGTCTTGTAAGGAAATTTTAACAGGAATTCAGTGGGTGGCCACACGGGCTTAGTGGTGTTTCACACTGTGGCTGACACTTTAGGGAGGAGCACTGACAGGGATGTTAGTGGGTAAGGAAAAGCTTCTGTTCAGCATAAAAGGATAATAGAGGCAGGAGTCTGAGAAGCTATGGTGGGAATTTAAATGAATAGAGGCACTGAATTTGGTTATGGTGTTCCTGCCAAGCATAAGAGTTGGGTATCCAAGCATGAGTGAGACTTTCCAGTCAGGCAACCAAAAACAAATGTTTTAGCCTCTGGGGTGGGATCTCATTCTCCAAGGTCCCCATTTATACTTCCTACAGATAATCTATATCTTGTCTCAATTACCCCTCTGAAGAGATCCTTGACTGCTGTCAGGTAAAAAAGCAGATGGCCATTCTGGTTTCTTCATGTTGATGGTGGGCGTTGGCTGTGGCAGTCAGCAAAACTCTCCAGATCTATGTGGGGGGCCTTGGTAGATAGAAGTTGAGAGGCAGCTCCATGGAGGGTCATATATCCATGACCATCTGGCACTTAATGGACTCTGGGGACCTCATGCAGCAGGACAGTCCAGAGGTTCATGATGGTAGTTGGAAGATATCTGGACTAGTGTACATGAGGGAGGGATCATACTAGAACAACAAACAAAAAAATGAAAAAAAGCATTATTTTCTGCACGTTATTAGTACAGAAACTAATCTTATCAACCAGCCTTTGAAGAGAGCTCAGTGTGTGGTCTGACATGTCATTTATTTGTGAGTAGAGGACATTTAGGTCCTTAGAAACATTAGTAGCGTTGCTAAAAACACATTTAATTTTTATAATGGTACACATGTCCCATTGAGTTGGGGAATGTCATCTGATTTCTGTAGTGTAGCTTTTTATTGGCATTACCTCCGTGTTAGTGAAGGATTTCTTTACCTGTGTCACTTAGCACTCTCTTGGTAAAGTTAATTAAGACTTTTATGTGCCACATTACATCTTTTAGATTGATCTGAGGGATAAATAGAATATTTACCTGTGAGGGGAATGACACAAGTTTACATTATGAGTTACACTACAAGAATCATTGTCTCTTTTTAAATGTCTTTGTGTATGGCTGTGGTTTGGTTATAACTCTCCTGCCAGGACTTTAAGACCAAGTTGGTCAAAATTGACCTTTTGACTATTTATTATTAGGGTCAGCTGAGATTCCTCATGAGGCCACTCAGGGATGTGTGAGAAGCCTCTTGGCTCCTTCAGCCTTCCTCTATCAGTTATGCCATCTAGCAGGATGGGTCAGGGTCCTGTTGACAACGTATGACTTGCCTTGAAAGTGTCAGGGATATTTCCCTTTCTAATGATCTTCCTCTTTGCAGAATATGCACTTGTTGGCTTTCTGTGGGGACCTCATGATATCCCTGATTGGGAGGTCACATGACTCAGTGATACAAGGCAGAGTTTGCCCCATGTTCCCTGGCTGACCCTAAATGCCAGGGACAAAATATTAGTTGCTTTTCCTTGGCCCTTTTACTTCCTTGACTTTGGTCTTCAAGTTTTGGTTTTAAACATCCAGCAGGCCAGTTTCACCACTCTTAAAGTGGGAGTACTGGGCTTTAACTTTAATGTACATCATTTTATAAATCCCTTTCATTTAATTAGGGTCATTAACACTACTAGTAGACAGTATTATATCTTATCTGTCCTGTACATTATGGTGTGTCTTAACTCAGGTTTTTTTCTGTTAGAATTTGTACTTCTGCAAAATATTAACAGGCAACACTTATAAAGTTTATAAGGAAAATACAAAGTGGAACTAATAAACCCCAAAACATTTATCTTGCATAATAGCTTTAAATCAAGAAACAATTTATTTAACATTAATGTCTTTGGTATCTATTTTCCCTCCATGAAGATTTGTAAATCTATCTTGAACACAACTGAAATGAGCTTAAGTTAAGCCTAGTTTTGAATCATTCTAACATGGAGTAGGGTGTGAGGCAGAGACTTATCTCAGACAAGGCCAGGCTCTATTCAAATCTATACAAGTTTCCACATTGCCAACCTTCAAGCAAACTGAACTCTCCTTATTATAGATTATAATGACATATCTAATCATGAAACATTAAATGACTTAAATAAATTTACTATCTAATTTGTTGTTTCCATACCAGTCTGAAAAGAGATTACTGCTGTAGAAAACATTAGTCTGGAAATACCAAGTTGGTAAAGAGTTCCCAAGTTTCATACTTCAAAAGATTTGTGTACCTGGAGGGCATGAACACACTTACTATACAAAGAAGCCAGTAATACCATCAAAATTACACTATATCCTTATATTAACCAAGTTTAACATTTGAAGCAAAATTTAGAATACATAATGTATGGAAATAATCCAAAATAACAGTGGTTTATTTTGCCAGAGATGTCCCTAAACAATAAAACCAGACACCGAGGATTGTCTTGATAGTTAAGAACAGATCAATGTTTTACGAAAACTTTTGTTACACAGAGGTTCTGGCCTATCCCAGTGTATCAACGTTTAACCTTAGAAAAGAACCTAAAATAACTTCAATTGATTGTGCTAACCACAGGCAACCCAATCAGAAACTTTTTGAGATTTACCCTTTAAAAGCTTGGGCTGTTAAACAAATTTAAGTCATGTGAACCAAAAGTGAATTTTAATTTATGAGCATTCATTTATCTGTATTTCAATTTTGGTACCATGTAGAAAAGAAACATGTGTAGACATATCATAGACACAACATGCACAAGTTTGCACAAATATACATAAAAATTGACAGGAAACAGAGGTGTTAGAGATTTTAATTGCCCTCTGAATAAAAACAGCAGGAAAAACAGAATGAGGGCTAAAAAACTCTAATCAGACAAAACAAGACTTAAAAAAAAACATAGTTTTAGGTGTGCAACACCAACAGTGGAGACAGACTTGGGGTTAGGGACTTGAGAGAGAGAGACAGAGAGGATGAAAGAACTGAGGATCAGAAGGACATATAGAATAGCTGTGAGTAGCTTGAGCACCAGGGTGTACATGTGGAAGAGGCATTTCTGCAGAGAAGGGAAGAGAAAGTTTGTCTACTATGAAAGAGCACAGAGAAGAGAAATAACAGCTCCTTTGTCCATTTTGCTCATCCTTCCATAGATCCCAGGTGAATCCCTATAAATTAAATAATAGAGAGGGTGGATGGGTGGGTTTTTGACATTTCAAAGAGTGAGATCCACGAACAAGGGGTCAGACAGAGCAAAGTAATAGATTTTAGAGTAACAGAAAGGAAGCAGATCTCCCAAAGAGGAAGGAGTCCCAAGAGAGGGGTGTCCTGAGGGGAGAAGATTGCAAAAAGTTGAGTACTGAGAGTAGAGAGAAAGGTCTGGAGTAGAGGTACCAAGACTGCAGCAGAGGATTGGACATAGGGAACCTTGGACCATTTGCCATTGTGGTGGAGAGTTTAGGATCTCTGAGAATTGGGGAGTGAAATGTGGCATTTTCAGGCCAGTGGCTTTTATTCTCCAGTTTATATTAGGGCCAAGCAATATTATAGAAGAACACCAGTCTTTTAGGTTTGACTGTGTCTTGGAGACCCAGGGTCTGCATATGTATGAGAAAGCACCCCCAAGGGGGTATCTCATGGAGGTTTTGATGATGTTTGGCCCATGTTGGGCAAAATGGATTAAGGAAGGACTCAGGATTCTGGGGTAGAGAAGGACAGCCCTATGAGAGTTTAGTGTCCATGGGTTCATAGCTGGAATGTCCAATGGAACTACTGGCAATCAATGGGTATCCCCAAAGAAGGCAAGTCATTAACCAACCAGTGGTGGTTGGGGGTTTCTCTCACCTAGTGCTAAGATTTTGGGAGAGTAACAGTATCCTTAGGGGAATAATATTCCTAGAGACAGAAACTGTGGCAGGGATTCTAGTGAATTTGGAGGAGTCAGAGGGGTCACTCACCCAATAAGTGATGGCTGGTGGTGGATTTGATGCCCTGCAATGTGAATGGTTCTTACTGGGGCTGCCAGAGGGAGAAGTGGTGGAAAGAGAAGGAAAAAGGAAAGAGAGGCCACGTTGAGGTCAAGGGAGGTGGGAACATCAGAACATGGGTCCTGGGTTTAGGCACCAAAATGTAAGGAAAGAAGTGATGCAGAAAATAAAGAGAGAGGATAGTGATGTTGGTTCAACAGTAACACAGTTTATTGGGAGAAACCTGTGGAGACTACCCAGTAAAGTCTGGGACCCATCTTCTGCTTACAGACTGGGACAGACATAGAGGGATAAGGGAAAAGATTAGTAACTTGCTAGAGAGTTGTCAGGGAAGGGTTCTTTCTTATGATGGAGTGTTTAGTGTTTCCTTGCATGAGAGTGGAGCATTGTAGGTGGGTCTGGGGTTTAGGATTAGTTGGGTCTGGGATTTCATGATAGATGAGTCTGGGGTTTAGGGAAAGGTGGGTCCAGGGCTTAGGGGTTAGGTGGGTCTTGTTCTAAAATGGAGGATAAGATTCAAAATAGTATTGCCTAGGTCAAGTTCTACCTAACGAGAGAAAGAGAGAAAGAGAGAGGGAGGGAGAGAATTAATTTCATTAGTTTTTCATGTGGTTTTTGCTGCTCCCACACTTAGTTGTGTATGTGGTGCTGGCAGAGAGTTACTAGGGAAGATTTCTAGATCAGTATAAAGAAAATCAATGGAGGAAGTGTTCTGGCAGATGCTGGGTGTCAATTTAGGAAGAGTTCAGCTTTGGGTAGGAGGTAACTTATGCTATGGTTTAGATCTTAAATATCCCCAAAGGTCACATGTTGAAGGTTGATCCTCAGCCTGGGGTGCTCTTGGGAAGTGGTGGAACTTTGAAGAGATGGCACCTAGCAGAAGGAAGTTAGGTCCCTGGGGGTGTGTCCCTGAAGGAGGTATGGGGACTTAGCCCCTCCTTCCTCTCTCTCTCTCTGCTTCTCAGCCATGATGAAGCAGACGAGCAGCTGTCCCCTTAGTGGGCTGCCCACCATGGTGCTCTTTCTGCCTCACAACAGGTCCAAAGCCATGGGGCCAAGTGGCACGGACTGAAATTTGTGATACCATGAGATGACGTACGTTGTCCATCTCAGATATTTTGTCACGGTGATGGAAGGGACTTCAGAGTCTTTCTCAAAATTGAGAGGCTCTTTCTCTTAGTTGTCCATTGATGTTGCCTGCATCAAGATGAAAAGTACCCGTGTAACCATGGAAATCCACTTCTGCAGCCACTCAGGAGAGCCAGTAACTCAAGAGAGAGACTGACAAGAGAAGAAAAAGGTTTCATTGGTCACAGACTGGCACATTGGAAAATGAAAGGCTCAAACCTTCCTTGGTGCTCCGGAGAGAAAGCTTATATGCATATGTTGTGAGAACATTATGTTGATCTCAGGCAAGTGGGTGCCAGGGTAGTTCACTAGTTTGGAGAAATGTCCAGTTCTAGAATGTGGGCTGTGAGTGTCATATCCTTGGTTTTGAGGTTATCGAGTCAGCCTGGACCTATGATGGTTTAGAACTCAGCTGTTTGAGAGTCTGAGCACCTGGTTTCCAACACAACCAGCCTCCATTCTACACTTTTTACAGCTACTTTCAAACAGAAACCTTTCACATAATCTGGGAATGGGGAATGTGCAGGGAAAGGGTTGGAGCATTTAGCCAACTCTACAGTGTGTCAGAAGACACGGAGCAGGGTACAGGAAGAGAACACAGTATGCCTATAAATTGAAAAGAAGAAAGGGAGGAGGGAAGCAAAAACCTTTTAGCTTAGGGTGTGGCCTCACCTGCAGTTCTGATTTTCCAGAGACACCAGGATGCAAGGAAGGACACAGTGGTGGAGATACAAGCAAACACCGAGCAGTGACTGCAGTCTTCTACTGCTTCCTGAGCATGTGACCTTTGATATGTAAATTTTTAGCTCCTTCAAGAGACAGGATCTATTTTCCTGTCTCTGAAATTTGGGTTGGCTGTGACTTCCTTTGGCCAATATAATGTCATATAAATGATTCTGTGTCAGCTTCATATCTAGGTCTCATGAGACATGCACTTTTTCTTACTCCCTTAGAAATATAGCACTGCTGTGAAAACCAGGCCAGCTAGTCATCTGCAGGATGGCAGACCAGCTGGGGCAGAGCCCAGTTGTTTCAACTGAGACCATCCCAGAGTAGCCAGTTCCTAGTGGATCCCTAAACATAGGAAATGAGTGTAAACAAGATTCACAGAGCTGACTTTCCAACCCACAGCTGACAGCAGATGCATTCGTGAACCTAGTTGATTTGTAGATTTGTGAGCAATATTAACATTCAAGAGTTTTAAGCACTGAATTTTGGGATGGTTTGTTACACAGCTGATACTAACTAATACATCCCTGAAGACAGGTAACCCTGCACCTCAGCATTGTGTGAACTTCAGCAAGCCTGTTGACTCTGTCTTAGCTTTAATTACTTTATTTGTAAAAATCTAAAGCCATATCTGGGAGCTGCTACATTTTGTGGGGAGAATTCAATATCATAAATTATAGTATGTAGTTTTCATGGTGCCCAATACGTAATGAACAGCCAACAAATTGTGCCCATTATTATTATTTTAATGAGTAAGATGGAGAAATAAAGACATCACACGGGAATAAATTCCATATGACAAGCTTTCTCTCACATCACAAAGACAAAATCGCTATTTTCTTTATATTGTTGTGATTGATGTGCTTATTTTGAGAGAAATCACTTCCTTTACACTTCTGTCCACCGGGCACATGTCCAAACCAACACAAAGAACTTCAGACGATGACACCCTCTTACCTGCTGCTTCATGGCAGCCACGTACACACTTTGTTTTATAGGTTCACTTGTGAAGGTCCTTTTATTTTCTGCTTGGATGATGGTAGGTGTTGAAATTTAAAACTAGTCAGGACTAAGGAAATGACATACTTTGAGCCCTTCCCAAACCAAAACACAGAGAAGCCAAAGAAGGTCTTTTTATAGGAAGATGTTACACCAGAGGCAGAGGCTAGATCACATACTTTCAAACAACCTCTAGAAGAATATACTCCCCCGAGAACTTTGTATATTTTATCAATTCATACACTTTAGAATCCAAAGCAGGGACTTAAAATCTCTTTTCCTGTAAGGGTAAAGATGTCACAAATCCAAAAGTGAAAATCCAACTTAGTAATAAAAATGAGTAGAAAGTCTCAATGTGGATTCTTGATTCTAATCACTCATTTTATTCCTGGGTTTCTACCAAATTATTTCTTCTACTCATGATTGAATACTTCTACTACAGAAAACCTCTTTATCTGAGCAAATAGCCAGCTGCATTGGTTTTGACTTGTGAAACAAGGATTCAAGCACAGTTAATTAATTGGGGATATTATTCCTGTATATAAGGTAGGGGCATGAACAACTGGTCCAGGGAATGGAAGGAAATCAATTCATGGTGAAGTTTTAATCAAGTTGTTGATTTAGATAACTGGAGCTAAATCCTGCTAGGGAATTCTTTAGCACATGCACCTGATTATGGCCTAATCTGTGGAGTGAGGGAGCCTAGTTCCAGATCGTAGAGTTGCTACTGAGAGCAGCTAATTCCCCATGCAAGTGGCAGGCAGGAGTTAATGATCAGCACAACCTCATGGGAAAAGAGTGAGGTGCTGGCAGTGAGGTGTTGTGGTGCACAGATAGTATCAGCTGAGAACTAGCAGAGCTCCAGCAAAGTGTGGGGAGAGTACAGAGATCTTCTCCTTACTTAAAAAGCACCAGCACTCTTTGTCTTGCAGCAGCTTCTTCCTTTACTAACCTCTCCTCTGGAGAATCTCTCCTTCCCTTGCCTCAGTCTATGCAATTTGGAAAGAACTGATCCTGGCTCCTCCTAGATAAACACCTACCCTGAGATCAGCACATTGCCTCATCTTGGCCAATAATTACAAAACATCTCACACTTAGAGTGACTGGTGCAGATTTGTGTATATGATCAAAGGCAGTTTATCCAGAGGCAATCCTTGGATTTTTCTAGAGAAGTTAGGAAAAGGCAAATATTCTTTCTGCTGGGGCTGCTAACTGAAAGATTGCAAACCTAGATGTTCTTGGGCCACCTTTATTGAACCCCAAGTGTGAAGTCAATAGAAGAAGACAATCTACCCACATTCTAACTTTATCCAGGTAGTTGTCCTTGGACTCTGAACCTTGATCAGTTTGAATTGGGTCATGTTCACTATATTTATTTTAACTCGCCAACTATTCGTCTTTTGATTTCTTTTTATTTGACCCAAGACTACTCAAGAGGGACCAAGAGATCCAAACTTACCTCTCTTTCAAATGCTATCCCAAAAGAGAGCTAAAGAGTTGTGTGATGTAGGCAGCATGTGCTTGTGCAGTTGATGTAAAATGGGCAAGGGCAAGCTTTTTCCACGCCAGCCAGGGAGGAGTCCATACGGCGTTGCTCTTGGTTCTCGTTGTAACTTAAAGGGAAACTGTCACAATGTCTGGAGTCCTTGATGACCTGCAAATGAAGGAGGAGAATGTCCTCAAAATCCTTGCAGCAGAATTCCACTTAGGTGGCACCAACCTGGATTTGCAGATGGAACAGTATATCTACAAAAGGAAAAGTGGTGGCATCTACATCATAAATTTGAAAAGGACCTGGGAGCAGCTTCTGCTGGCAGCTCATGGTATTGTTGCCATTGAAAACCCAGCTGATGTCAGCGTCATGTCCTCCAGGAATACCGGCCAGCGGGCTGTGCTGAAGTTTGCTGCTGCCACTGGAGCCACTCCTATTGCTGGCCGCTTCACTCCTGGAAACTTCACTAACCAGATCCAGGCAGCCTTCCGGGAGCCACATCTTCTGGTAGCTACTGATCCCACGGCTGACCACCAGCCTCTTGCAGAAGCATCTTACGTCAATCTGCCTACCATTGCTCTGTGTGACACAGAGTCTCCTCTGCGCTATGTGGACATTGCCATTCCATGCAACGAAAAGGGAGCTCATTCTGTGGGTCTGATGTGGTGGATGCTGGCCCGAGAAGTTCTGCGGATGCATGGCACCATTTCTCGTGAACACCCGTGGGAGGTCATGCTCGATCTCTACTTCTACAGAGATCCTGAAGAGATTGAAAAGAAGAGCAGGCTGCTGCTAAAAAGCTGTTACCAAGGAGGAATTTCAGGGTGAGGGACTGCTCCAGCACCTGAATTCACTGCTACTCATCAACCTGAGGTTACAGATCGGTCTGAAGGTGTGCGGGTGCCCTCTGTGCCTATTCAGCAATTCCCTACTGAAGACTGGAGCCCCCGCCAGCCCCTGAAGACTGGTCTGCAGCTCCCACTGCTCAGGCCACCGAGTGGCTAGGAACAACCACAGAGTGGTCTTAAGGTGTTGTTCTGTGAATACGTAAGCAAAATGGAAATGAGGTTATGGAAAATAAACATCAGTTTCTAACCAACAACAACAAAAAATGGGTCAAAGATCTGAACAGGCATTTCTCTAGAGAAGACATACAAATGACCAAAATTTCTATGAAAACCTCTTAGCATCAACACCATCAGGAAAATGCAAATTTAAAAAACCCACAGTGAACTATCATTTCACACTTGTTGAGATGACTATTAGATTATCCATCTATCTATCATTTATTTACCTATCTAGACAGTGAGTATTAGAGGGCATGTAGAGTAATTAAAAATTTTCTGTACAGTTTGTGGAAACACAGAACAGTGTACCTTCCATGGAAAATATTACAAGGATTCCTACAGAAACTAAAAATAAAACTACCATAGTTTCCAGCAATCCAAAAGAATTGAAACCAGAATCCCAAAGAGATACCAACCTTCCATCTTCACTATAGCGCCATTTACACAAAGCAAGACGTGGAAACAACCCAAATGTCTATTGACAGATGAATGGATAAAAAGATGAGATGCAGGGCTGGAGCGGTGGCTCAGCGGTTATGGTGTTTGCCCGGCATACACATGTACACGGGTTCAAACCCCAGCACCCATGTATACAACTAAGTGTCAGAGCAACGAAAGCCATGTGAAAAACTCAATAAAAATTGATTCTCTCTGTCTCTCTCTCTCTCATTATCCTTCTATCTTAAAAAAAAAAAAGATGGGATACACAAACGCACACATACACGCAATGGAATACTATGCAGCCTTAAAATAAGGAAAATTTGCAATATGTGACAACATGGGTAAACCTTGAGGATAGTATGCTAAGTGAAATGAGCCAATCTATTGCATTTTTCCACTTATATGAGATATCTAAAACAGTAAAATTCATGGAATCAAAGGCTGGGACTGTGTCCTGCCAGTGGCTGAGGTGGGAGTTAAAAGTGGGAAACTAGTCAATAGGAGTAAAGTTACAATTAAGCAAGATGCATGACCTCTGAATATCTGCTCTGCGACTTTGTACCTCTAGTAAGCAAAGATGAATTGAATACTTCACATAGATTTCATGTCAAGAGTTTTTTACCATGACAAAGTAAGGTTCAGAAAATGGCAATAATATAGCTAAAAATAAAAAGGATGGTAACACGATTGTAAAAAATAGACCAAACGGTTTGAATTCTACGAGAGCTGGGTTTGAAACTTGGCCGAGATATTTACTAGCTATGTGCCTAAGAGCGAGGTATTTAAACATTCTAAACCTTAAAATGCTTGGTTTTGGCAGCTCCTGAGCCACACAACGATTTGGAATTACTGGTTTCAATTTTACTCAGCAATAGTTAAAGAAGGAGATGGCACATTCAGAGTCTAGCCGGGCTTGAGAACCAGTTGTGGTGGGGAGCATCAGACTTCATGATCCTGCTGGTTTAGAAGAGTCCTGTGAAGTAGCCCATGTTTCCTCTGGATGATTAGAGAATACCTTCCTAGACTACGTGATCCAATAATACCATCAAGCTTGTGGTGGGCTAAGTTCTGTGCAAGCCCAGAACTCCCACTGCAGTTAGCACAAGCAGCCTGGAAAGGTCCTCTGAGACCAGGTTCCGTCCATCACTCATCCAGCTCTGGCATGTAGGCTGGGATGGCATGATTTCCACTGTAAGCTTTGTTTTTATTCTCTGTCAGAGAGGACTTTATGCTCTGAACTTCATGGAAGTTAAAAAAAAATTGATTTTTCAGATGAAATATTTCAATTTTGGACTCAGTCCAAGAGGGATTAAAAAAAACTGGCAAGTGGAAGTAAAATGTTCCAGGAGGCTTTTAGAAATGCAAAGTGCTGGGGCTGGAGCAGGGGCCCAGCGGTTTAGGCACTTGCCTGGCAAGCGGGCGGACCCGGGTTCAAACCCCAGCACCACGTACACAACTAAGTGTTGGAACAACTAAGGCCATGTGAAAAACTAAATAAAGTTGTTTCTCTCTTTCTCTGTCTCTCTCACTGTCCCTCTGTCTTAAAAAAAAAGAAAAAAAGAAAAAAAAAGAAATGCAAAGTGTTCACCAAAAAAAAAAAAAATTAAACCTTCAAAGTTCCTCATTTGTAGGCTTCAGTGAGGGTGGTGAGCTTTCTTATATACTCACCTGGTTCTCATTCCCTTCCATATTTCCTGAGTCATCAGAATACTAATCCAAGCTCATGTAGGTCTTCCAGCTTTCAAAACTCTTTTCTACAATTTACTCACATCTTGATCATGTCATCACTGCAAAGCTAGCAGGGGCAAGGATGAGGAAGCTGAGGCCCCAGCAGTGACTTCCCCAGAGCCAGCTGTTAGTGGCAGAAGGTCTTTAGATACAAGATGTAGTGAGGGTTCATAGACGGTGCTGCTGTGGCCAGCTGTGGATTTATCTCTGCATCGTTCACGGACAAACTCTAAGCCTTGACTTTCTCATCCTTCAGGATGGGATGGCAATAGCATTGTTGCACAGAGTGACATGAGGATCTAACGAGATGGTGGTGGAGACAGTCTTTGTAAACCATGTGATGGAAGTGCAATTAAACATCTAGTTAAAGACAGAAATGGGAATTTAACCCATCTTCTGAGTCCTAAGTCAGCATGACAACTTCAAAGGAACCAGCGTTACCACCCTCAAGCCACTATCACCAGTTTCCAGGAGCTGATCGGGTCAAGTGTTCTTGCAAGTTCTATGGGGGCACAGGGTCCATTTTGGAGTTGTCCCAGAGATCCCCAAGCACTTTTGTCCCTCTTCAAATGGGTTGAGCAAGACCAATATGTGCTTTTTCAAATAGTGACTCCATCTGCTTCCTGTGGAATGGCATCTTATGTAATTTGGAGTGAGAGTGCTTAATGCTCATGAGCTGCATAGCGACTACTTAGGGGATATGACCTATAGAAAGTCATCCTCCACGCCCTCGAGGGCTCTCTGTTCTCAGAGACATCAAAAGCAAGGCACACCTACTATTCCAAACATCTGCCAAATCATGTCCACTGTAAAAACTATAATAAATACGAAACCAACCAAAAATCAAAACAGTGTCTGCACAGAGAAGACTCTCAAGTCCCCATATGTACCATATCAAGGAACGAAGCACATTAACACGATAAGCTTCCTATAAATAGATTTTAGCTCTTTGTCATTGGATGGCTCTGCTACACATATTTTATTTAGACTGGAAGCAGAGTGATGTGGCTGTGTGTGTTTCCTACCTTCTCAAGTAAACTATGGAAACTGGGATGGGTGTTTTATCCTTGTATTCCCAAAACACTTGGGCAGGGTGGAGGACGTATTTATTAGGATCCTCTACAGAATCTGTGGATTCTTTATGTATTTCATTCACTCTTTGAACCAATCCTTAAATTAAAGGTATTAACATCATTTCCATTGACAGAGAAACAGGCTAGAAATATATAAAATTACTTATTTGAGATCATATGTTTAGTAAATGGCAGAACCAAAACTCATGTTTGAATATTTCTTAGTATATTCCTTAGCCTTTCACAGAGTGTAGTATTCATGCTTGACAAATAAATAGTATGTGCTTTTAATAAGAGGGGGAGGGGCAATTTTATTTATTCTCTGGTTTTTGTTTTTCAGGCACTTAGTCGTATGTGGTGCTAGGGTTTGAACCTTGGTCCTCCGTTTATACCAGGCAAGTACTCTACCAATGAGTTACTACTCCAGCCCCCAGTGTGTGCTTTTAGACATGTAAAATTATCATGCCTAAAACAATCTTGAAATAATGCTGCTTCTATCCAGGATGCTATATCTGGATGTGGCATCTGAATGCAGCATCCTAGAAACAGACTTACAGAATTCTGTTAGGGTTAACCTAACTCAGTTACCAGATATTGTCACTGTAATAGTCTGTGCCAACTACCCATTCTGATAGAGGCAAAAACCACATATCACAGTCCCAAACTAAAATGAGACCTTATTTAAAAACTTTTTAAAAATTAAATTAAAGTGGATGGGGATATAGCTCAGTGATAAGCGTGCCCCTGGGTTCCATCCCTACTAACACAGACTCACAAACACACACACCACACACACACAGAATAGACTACCTGTTCTCTCTGAGCAAAATGGAAACCGGAATTGAGTGTATACATATAAGTCCACCTTCCCGTTGACTTGAACAAACCAGGTTGTCTGAGGTTTTAATAGGAATTGATCTTATAACACAATTGGTTAAAAATGGTTTCAAATGGAAACTGTATGTGGTGGTTTCAATGTCAGGCGTTGGGTAGGAACTTCATGGGACTTACTTCAGTGAATCCGAAGATCAGCCCTATGAAGTAGGTGGCATTACGATAGGTCAGGTTTACCAAATAGATTTCACTTGGCTTCCTCGCTATCTGATTAATTGCGGGAGCTTGTAGGCTTGGAACTCTCAGTGTGATCTGTGGGCATAAATTGGGAGCTTGTTAAAAATGAAAAATCTTAGCAGCTTCTTCATCTTATTAAAATATCAAAATCTACATTTTGCTAAGATCCCCAGGTGCTTTCGATGCACTGGTGTAGACTACTGTCTTGAGAAGGTGCCCTACTCCCATTGAAGCAGGATAAACAGGAAAAAGGACTCTGACAAATCCTTTATGTTTGACTGGACAGAGGATGGACCAGCACCCTGTGAATCAGGTGTTTTTCATTCCAGCTTCAAATGTCAATGTGGAGGACTCTGTGCACGGGCAACATGACCACGATGTGTTCTGTACTTAGTCGCTGGTCTTTTCTTACTAAACAGCTGCTGCCCTCTTTTTACCAACATGGGGGCCCAGGTCCATTTGATCCTGCATTTTCTGTGTGTCCTGATGTTTCTGCTGATGTGCAGGGTCCCCCACAGGGAGGTGCTGCTAGTCCTCAAGTCTTGGGCTTATGCTTGCAGGCCTTCCCATAGGTACAGAATGGTAACATCATGCTGCAGCTGGAGTCACCAGCAGCGAGGGTCACCAACAGTCCTGCTAACCCAGAACCGAGAGGTTCCTGGCAATGGAATTTCAGTGCTGGAGCCTGGACAGTCTTGAGAGGATGGGTGGCCACCTCACCGGCAGCCTTCTTCTTGTCATGCATTAAGGATCTATCTGTTCTGCTTGTTCTTACTCATTCTTCTGTTAGCTCTGTATTCTCTGCTTTCTGGCAGTAGGCTATTATTTTCAGCCTTTTTTTTCTGTTGAGAAGCATTAATTATGGGGCTGGAGCAGTGGCTCGCGGTTACTGCGCTTGCTCGGCATGCACGGGTTTGCGGGTTCAAACCCCAGCACCATGTACACAACTAAATGTCAGAACAAAGAAGGCCATGTGAAAAATGAAATAAAGATTTATTCTCTCTCTCTCTCTCTCACTGTTCTTCTCTCTCTTTAAAAAAAATTAATTACAGCAAGTAGTCCATATTAAAAACAAATGCCATGCATCCTAGAGAAATGAACCCATGCTTCCTGCATAGCACGATTGTGCCCCCTCCCTCTTCCTGTGGCTCTCAGCAGCAAGAGCATGGGAGAACTTGTCCATCCCTTCTTGCCAACACCCTGTGGTTGAGGACAGCTGGTAGAAGAACATGACAGTCACAATTCAGAAGACCTCTATTTCTAATTATCTTGTAATCAGTATTAATTAAAACAATGTCCTCATTTCAAGCTACAGCCTAGTTGTAGCCTAAACCAGTTATTCAGACCAAGTGGTAGGATTTATGATACCAGGCATTTGAGAATAGAAGTCAAGAAATTCTTGGAAACAAATGAGAGTGATGATGTAACATACCGAAATCTATGGGATGGTATGGAAGCATTCCTAAGAGGTAAATTTATGCCCTGAATCCTTCATCAAAACCAGGAGAGAGACCGAATAAGTAAACTTATGCTCCAATTCAAATCCCTACAAAAAGGAGGAGCAAACCAATCCCAAATCCAACAGCAGGCAGGAAATAACTAAGATCAGAGCTGAAATCCAACTGGGAACACTCAACTCCATGAGAAGCCCAACTAAACACAGGCAGACAGAGAAACTCAGAGATTTCAAAATTTAATATACATGTATATGCTCATTCCTGCCTATAGCACAGGTACTACAGAGGAGACACGAGAGTGGGGAATGGATGAAGAGGGGAGATCCTGGACTAGGATCAGCCTTAACTTACTTTGTCCATATCCATGTATGCATGATTATGTAACAATGATTCCCTTCAATATGTAAGACTGTCAAACAAATAAAAGAATATACCCTTTAAAAATAATATTAATTCAATAGCTTGGCTTATATGTGTGTAAGAAAAACTTCATAGTATTAATAACTGAAACCACAGATCGTGGCCACTTATCTTGGGAACAGTTACAGTGGATGTGAGAAGACTCTGTGATAATTTGTATAATGAAATAACAGCTTGTTTTTCCTTTTTGAAGTTATCTCACCCAAGGAGCTGTCAGAGCTTTGATTTGGACTTCTGGGAGCCACATAGAGTGTGCCAGTATGTTTGCATTAGCAGGGACTCAGGGATGCCTCGGAGCAGCTGTGCCTAGCCACCACTTTGCATGGAACTGTAAGGCTTCCCTGCCTTTCCCGCCCCAGGTTCTTATCAGTGATCTCTCCTAGGACACAGCCTTCATACCATCCAGAGAGAGCCCATTGCTCTAGCTTTCACAACTGAAAGCAGGCCGAGCTGGTGCTTGGTTACTGTAGTTTTTCCTCAGTGCTGGAAACCACACACAAGGAACTCCAATGATTTACCATCATCTTATGATCTCTCAGATATAAGCTTTTATTTTGTGTTTATGACAGTCATATCACAGTATACAAATACTGTGTAATTCCAATGTTCCCAGCTGCCAGCCATCCAATGTTATTTAATCTTCTTTTTTTTTAATTTTAAATAAATTTGGGGAGCTGTTGTATGGTGTTTTAAGCATGTTGGTACATTTAGTTTTAGTTCATTGTGGGAGATCCATTTTTGCTTCCTAGGTGTTCACAGTTTTGTTGAGAAATTTTTCTAAATTGGATATATCTGTTCAGCAAGAAAGACTCTGCCAATTGTGCTCATGTACACGTCAGGGCGTGGGTAGGCATGTTTGGAATTTGTCGATCCTAACGTTTTTATAAGCCTACGACATCTATGGTCTGAGTTGTTTTCACTTCCTTTAGTGCCTCAACATTTGATAAGCATACCATAGTAGAAACAAATAAGTTTGCTTACTGGGAAAAATCCAGGCTCTTTGGTTAAATGGGAAAGCTACATTTTAATAATAAGAAAGATCATGAATATTTGCAATAATACTACCGTTTATGTGGTAGGCAAACATGTCTATCCATTGACTGAACACAGGACATCCTAATGTTGATCTTCCTGTGACACAACTTCAGTACGAAACACATTGAACTCTGTTACATCAAATCATAAAGTGCTCATGAGCAGAGGAGCCTTGTTGGATGACAGAGGTTGTGGGGAGGGCCTTCCTTGCTCCCTGTATCCTTACGTGTGCAAGAAGTTGTACCACACTCATGCTCCAGAGCACTCTCCAGCCCCTCACTCATTTTTTCTGTAAGGAGAAGCCCTCAATGTAGTTTGTGATTTTGGAAGGAAAGTCCAAGAACATACAACCTTGGTCCTTCAGTACCGCATCATTGCTCATAGATGCATGTGCCTTTGATCTTGTTCTCAGCTGCACAGGGAATTTTACGAAATGGCCTTGATCAAAACCTGGACTTTCCCCATATTCCCTAGGCTTGGTAGAACATCTGTCTACTTCTGAGGTTTTCACAGGGAAACCCACACACAACAGGTACGAATCCATTCTCCAAAGTGGTGTTTTCTAGATTGAAGATATGTTTATCTTACACTTGCCTAGAGGCAGGCAGATGTTACAGGGTTACAGGGCAGGGTGTAGGCAATGATCTCAGACCCTGAGATTCAAACCTCTGCTCTGTTACCTGCCCCACTAGAGTCATCAGGATTAGTGAGGAGCTCTGGACAACACCAGGCACTAGGCAAGTGTGAGTTTGGGGTCGATGCTGCTATTTTCATTGTTCAGGTAATTCAGTTCACAGACCTGGGAACAGGTATCATGTGATGCCACTCCTAGACTTCTAAAATAGAATTTTCTAGAGTAACCCATAAATCCATTCCAACGTCAAGTCACTAATCCTACACCGTAATGGTTCTCATCTCCAGAATTACCTTTTTAATTGTAAAGCTAACTAATCACACTCCTCTGATATTCTTAATGAGTGCAGTGCCCTGGTGGGACATCAGCTCTCCAGTCTGGCTTTTAACTCGCTTTCCCAGGTTTGCATTCCCAACTCACTCTGCTGGGCCCCTCTGTGGCTCCTGAACCAGCCTGTGTTTACGCACCACACTGGTTCTCGCAGTTTCAAGAGCTTGTGAAACTAGAGCCCACCCTACACGGTTCACCTCACCCCTCACTTCCTTGTGAAAACGCCCGTTCCTCCTCCTCATGCACAGAGGCCCCCTCTGTGCTGAAAGGGAGAGAACACATCATGCTATTGTAACACAACCCCCTGAAGTCCATGGTACTCACATGCCCTGTGAGCTCCTGAGGTTCTGGTACAGGCTGTTGTCCGCTGCACTCATGGGCACCTGTCCTACCCAGCACCTAACACAGTGATTTCCAGGCACCTGCACACAACAAGCCCTTCTCGGATGTTAATCAGATGTGCCCACCTCTTTCCATATCCACCTGACCACTGCTACCTCTTTGGGTCTACTTTAATAGTCTTTTATTTTAGCTCCTGTAGTCTATGCTGGCCCCAATTTAGGTTTTTCCCTAAATAGCCATTGGAACAGTGGAGTTAAAATGTAGATCAAATTAGGTCACTGTCCTGCTTAAAGAACTCCCTTGTCCCAAGCTATAATTGTGATTTGACTCTTCAGTCCTTACCCACCTCTCTTACTCATTTCATGTAGCCCCTGTCCCCCTCCTCACTGAGCCCCTGTCACTACTGTTTCCTTTTGGTTTCTCAAACAAGACAGACTTTTCCTTCCTCAGTATTTTCTACACTTTGTTCCTTTCTCCTGGAATGCTCCAACATTAATTTTTTTTAATGGCTATGTTTTCTCTTTTAAATCTCAGCTTAGAAATCTCCTCCTAATAGGGCTGGAGCAGGGGCTCAGTGGTTGGAGCCCTTGCCTGGCATGTGTGTGGACCCGGGTTCAAACCCCAGTATCACATACACAGGTAAGTGTCAGAGAAACAAAAGCCAGATGAAAAAATAAGTAAAGTTGATTCTCTCTCTTTCTTTCTCTCTCTCTTAAAAAAAAAGAAATCTCCTCCTAAGAGAAGACACCCTGACCGTCAGCCTAAAACGAGACACTGCATAATTTCCTATGTTGTAGAACTGCACACGTGATCCCCTCCTTTTCACTGCATTAATAGTGGTTGGCAGCTATCTTTGGCATGAATTTTTGAGTGGCTTATTGCACGTGTTCTCCAGTAGACCAAAGCACGTGTTCTCCAGTAGACCAAAGTTCCATCCTGGGAGAAACAAAGACCATCATGTTCTCATTGGGCCCTCAGGAGGCACAAGAGAGGTGAGCTCAGAGGACAACTTACATGGAGATGCGGATGCCTGGAGGAGTCTGAATAGGAAGGGGCCTCAGAGCACACCTGGTCAAAACTCCTGCCTTCACAAGGGAGAAAATTAAGATCCAGGGCTTATAATGAGCACTCTTTACCTCCCATGGTCAATGCCTGCCAGCTACATGCAGGTGCTCTGAGTGTCCTCCAATATCAAGTCCTTTTGCTCTGGGCTTCTAGAAACTATGCAATAACTACAAATTCTTAGCGAAATAACATGACAGGAAAACCAAGTGCTTCATGCCTTTCGACCCTGAGAATGAAAAGCAAAGCGTAAGGAAATGCCATCTGAGTAATTTCTAACCAATGCAAATCTTCTCTTAGTCACCCCTAACCAAAGCGTCAATGTTCTACAAGAACAGTGAGAGCTGCCAGGCCCAAGGCAGCATCCTAGTTCTGCTCTGCCCCTGAAGGGGCCTGGAAGTCACTGCAGAACAGAGTGACTCAGGCCTGTGCTTGTTTCTTGTGCAAGTAGGAAAACCTAGCGCCCACTTAAGCTGACTAGCACCTGCTTTCTTCTAGGAAATGCAGGATTTCTTCCATTACCTGTGGCATGACTGAGAATTTGCTTGCTTTGTTCATAATCCCGGGCCATTTGCTTTCTGGGTCTCCATTTCCTTGTGTATGAAATGAAGTGATTGGCACCAGTCATCCTTCTGCCTTGATGTTGTACAATTTTGATGGACAGCTTGTTCTCAAGTTTCAGTGTGTATGCTATGAGCAGCTGAGCACTTTATTCAAGGTCTACCAAATACAGGAAAGTGGATGATCATTTCACTTTTCATAGCACCCTCTACTCTCCTGAGCAAACGTGAGATGTCAGGAAATCTAACACAATCTGTTTTCTGCTCCCTAGGAGTCTGGTGTCTTTGCTAGGTGATCAGATTGAGAGGGAGAAGAGGATTTCTCAAAGGCAAGCCTGGGGCTGATGGCAAGGCGGGGCAGCCTGACTACCTGATCACATGGCACCATTCAGGACTGCCAGGGATGCCCATCAAGAGCCAAGCCTCTCAGTTCACTTATCATTTATTCTAAAATGCCCTAAGCAGCTCCTACATGCTGTGCATCACGCTAGGTCCAGAGGATCCAGCAATAATAGCAGTGGTCTCTGCGATCCAGAAACAGTCTAAATGTGAGATAAGCAATAAAGTATTACAATGCACTGAAATGTGCAGATGAGTAAAGCTATTTTTTTTTCTTGGTATGCTGATAGTGAAGAGTGTAGCTAACCATCTGGGGACACCAGAAAGGTCTTCTCAGAGAGGATGGGAAGGACTTTGTAGAAATGGAGAGACAATAACATTATACAGACAAACAGGAGGGCAGGAAGGCACTGAGTTCAGGCCAACTACCCCTTTGGAATGGTGAGGAATGTAAGGTGATTCTCTACAGATATCAGGAAAGGGAGATGAAGGAGGTGAATGGAGATGATAATTGAAGAACAAGTCGGAGTCAGGTTGGTCAGCATCTTATGTGTGATGTTGATTGACTTGAACTCCATTCTGCATATAGAGATCTGGATTTATGTGTGGTGTGTGTGTGTGAGAGAGAGAAAGAGAGAGAGAGAGAGAGGAGAGGGAGAAAGAGAAAGGGAGGGAGGGAGGAAGGGAATGAATCAGGTTTGATTCTTAGGAAGACTGCTGGTGGAAAGTGAAGAATTGAGAAAGTTAATTTCAGAAGTGTTGAAAAGCATGACTGCTTGGGACCAGCAAGTGGTCTGGTAGCTATATAATGCTGGACAAAAGAAAGTAATTTTGAAAAGGTGTTGTTGGGCCCACTCAGTGGAAGTTCACACATTTACACTTTGTATTTTATATCAAAAACTCTAGCTGGAGAATGCTACACAAAGCTTTTGACCTGAAATTTGCCTGGCAGTCACCACTGGGAGCCTGTGAGCTGCTGAGCATCGTGCAGGGGATTGACCCCTGCTGAAGACTTGCTTCCTCTAGAGGAGGCAAAGCTCCCAGGTGTGATTTGGCTAAAGTCAGGTGAACAGCTGCTTCTTTTGGACAATGATGCTTTGACCAACAGCTCCTCCATTGGCCACTAGAGAAGGAAAGCTGGCTTTCTGTCTGGCTCTGTCCTGGAAGGACAGACATTCAACTTCACTCAAGCATCAGGTTAAAATAGCTGCACTTCTGAAGGCAACAAGGACAAGAGAATCAGACCATGGGGAAAGCTGGGTCATTGAAGAAAGGACACACACATTTAGTACTACATGTACGGAACTCTTCTCTCCTCTTGGCATTGGCAGCGTATCCAAAGCCCTGACTCAGCATCAGTGGTACCAGTGCTCTTGATGTCCACCTCTCTCCACGGTGACTGGTTTCATTGTTGGCTTCTTCTCATGATATGAATGTGGAATTTTTGGAGGGCCTAGTTCCTCACAAGTTCCATGTAAGGGTGGAAGAGCTAGAACAAGCTGTAACCAGTAGAAGGCCTGGTGACTCAGGAGCTTAAACATTTAACTAATTAGTAAAGAAAAATGTGGCAAAGATTTGCAGTTAATAAGAATGGAAGGATCAGCCAGGTCTGAATTATGCAAGCTTCTCTTTCCTTTTGGAACTAAGTCAAAACTACGAGAGAAGAAAAGCTACCTTTTACCTTTGAGGAATCGTCAAAGAATTTGTGTCTGTGCGCGCGCTAACAAAGGGAACAATTTCAACACCGCAGAAAAAAATGCCTCATCATTTCCTCTTGTGAAATCTAGATGCTTCTGGATGAATCCATGTTGGGAACGTGGACCTCCACTGAGAAGGTCAATGTCCAGTCTCATTTTTGACCAAAGGCTGCTACCAAGTGGTGGTGCTGATGAGAAAAGGGCAGAGCTCTCCTCTTCTCTAGGCATCCTGTGGCCTCATGTGTCCCAGAGGAAAACTTGGCACGTAATGGCACAAGCTTTTGTTAGGTGATTTCGGATCCCACTCTCTTGTCTTCTCTGGGTCTCAGTTTTCTCATCTGTAATATGAAGCTAATTATACCTATTAATCAGAGAATTCTAAAGACTAAATAACGTCATGTGAAAATATTTTTGCCTTGGTGTTCTTATCTGTAAAATCAGTCTAAATTTATTTCCATTTCTGGGATGTTTGAGGATAAAAAGAAATAAAAGAAAAATAAGAATTACTTACATGTATCAAGTGACCAATAAATTGTAAGTACTATTCGAGGACCAGAGGAGACCTAGAACCTTTCCAGAATTCTGTCCTTTCTACCCAGAAAAAGGGCAAACAGACCTACAAATGTGGCAATCAGCTGCTGTTTCCTAATGGTGCTTGATGCTAACAGCAATTCCCCTTGCCCTGTGTATTCTTTTTCACTTGAGTATCTTAAAGGAATCACTGGATGAGTGTTCACTGTTTCCATTCTGAAAAGGCTGAAAACCAAGCACCAGGCCCGTAGCCCCTTGTGGAAGAAGACATAATCAAGTCCACTGACAGACTCAGCTTTCTGCCCACTCGATGGTGGCTATTGTTTCCTTTTCTTCCTCCCTCCCTCCTTTTGTCCTTTATTCTTGTTTTCTTTTTTCCCTTCTTGGTAGCAGAGATTGAACCCAGAGGCACTCAGCCATTGAGCCGTATGCCCAGGCTCATGTTTGGAAAGTGAGGAAACGTGGCTGCGCCCCACAGATGTCTGTCTGAGGAATGCATTAGTTAATGAGTGACAGAGCCCAGTGTAATTGCTGACGGAGAGTTGTCTACATCTTGCCTGTTGCTTTTTCTTGGAATATTGGCATCTAGCAGAAGCCTGATTCCTCTCTTCTGTTCTACTATTCCTCTAATTTTCTTCCACGCTAAGAATATGAAGGTTGACTTGGCCATGTAAGTTTTAGGAGGCTAATTGTGTTGTTCTAAAGAAGTGGAGCCATGGGGCTTTAACTAGATCTTTCTAGGTGGATACGGATGTGTCTTTAAAATGGAAAGGACTACCATCCAAGAGAAATAGCAGTGTAGAATTTTTGCCTGCTTCAATTTGAGACTAGTTGTCCAGGGAAGAAAGGATTTTTCTATCTAGTCTTTTTTTGACCAAAGTCCTAGACACTGAGGTTTGGGGTTAACAATTCAGCTAACATATATTGTTTTCTTTCTTCACAGGGATTTGATAGGAAGGTACCATCATGGATAAAAGCAGGATTCAGACACATGCAAGTTTCTGCCTAAATACCCTGTCAGTGTGTAACTGGCACCCCAACCTAATCAACAGCCTCACAGTGACTTTCTGTTTCCATGGTATTTCTAATGTTCTGTTTGATCATTTGGAGTCCATGAAGCAACATTTTCTCCATGTCTGGCCCTCATCTCACTTCTGTTGAGATGGTACCCCATCAGTGATGTTTCTGGGGAGAGGAATCTAGGCATTGATCCTCTTGACTGGATGGCTTGCTTTGAAAGTGATTTATTAATAGACACTACTCATTTTTTTTACTACATTCAGGGAATAGAGCATTTTGGAATTTGCCCTATCTCCACTGCCCAGTTTTTGCACAGATATGTAGACTTGAGGAAAGAATACCATAGAAATTATTGAGCCCTCTTCATGCTTCCACAATGTGGCTCTTGGAAATTTCTGATTCACCAAATTAACCATAGCCAGGCAAAAACCTAGGTCTGCATCCAGCTTCCTCAAGCTCCATCATCATTCCCAGAAAGTACACGGAGGAAGCAGGATGGTGAGCATGTGCAGCGCTGTGGATCAGCTCTGAGCTACACAGAGAAGCCCCTTATGGCAGCCCCAACTGAACACTGTGCCATTTGCATAATAGATTCTCTTGAATCATTGGCATGGTTGAGGTCGGCGATTTTTGTTCCTCATCTCTGACCGATCAAACATGTCTAACTCCCATTTTAATCATATTGTCTGGCTGAGAAAAAGTAGCTTTAGATTGATTTATGCATTCTAGCTGCCAAGGGAAAAAACCCAACCACGGTGTTGCTCAACCTATTTTGAGAGCAGCTACAAGCCATAGTCATCACTGGCATTCTCAAAGACCATGAGCTATTTTACGTTCTGATAAGGGCTAAAAATTCCTGCCTCGAATGGCTCCCATCACACCAAGATCTTGTAACAATAACACTACTGATTCAGACATTGATCTTAAGCGTCCAGGGAGCCCTAAAACATTGCAAACTACTAGCAAAGACCATGGTAATTGCGAAGTAAATCCCCTCCATAATGTGGCCCTTATTATGGCCAGCCAGCCAAGCTTGCCCTTAAATCATCTCAGCTGAACAGAGCCTTGTAGAAACACTATCACCTATACATACCTCTGGCTCTTTTCATTAACCTGTTATCCTCTTTACAAATGGGGTTCTTCACCCGCTCCCGTCTTCCAGATTAGCAATGCCCTGTTAAGTAAACGAACACGAAATTTCAAAGGGAAACAGGAGCAATAATTGTTACCAGCTGCTGTGTTGAGCATTGAGAAAATGCTCACGATTCACAGAGAAAAATCCATGCTGTTCTTTGAAGGCATTCAAGCCTTTAGAGCTGGATCAATGTGTAACTTCAGGGCCAGGCACCACTCTGTCCCAACAATAAGTCCTGTACACTGGGAAAAGCGCCGAGGCATGAACTTTGGTCCTCTCCACAATCCATCTGGAGCATTCGTGACGACACTGGCTTTGAAGTTGGACTGACCTGGCTGGCCCTGCCGCTCATCACATTGGGAGTTATTCATTTCTTTATCCATTCATTGAGTCCACAAACATTCTTTGTCTCATACACTTGCTAGGCACGATCTATAAAAAAAAGTCAGAAAACTGATGGGAATTCAGAGACTCTCTTAACCAGACTTGTAAGATCCAGGAGGGCTTCTGGAGGAAATAAGAGGAAATATCAGACCCAGTTTTATCATCTGTATAATGGGCATAATGATTGATATGTCTAATGAGTGGTATTCTGTTTTTTTTTTCTTTTTAAAGAGAGAGGGACAATGAGAGAGAAAGAGAAAGAAAGAATCAATTTTATTCAGTTTTTCATGTGGCTTTTGTGTGCTGGGACTTCATTGTGTACATGGTGCTAGGGTTTGAACTCACGTACTCACGCATGCCAGGCAAGCCCCGTAACTACTGAGCCATCACTCTAGCCCCAATGACTGATATTCTTAAAGAGAATGGCTATTTTGGACTCAGATATGGTATTTGATAAAACTTCCCAGTGTTTTTGTCTGGTAGTAAGATTATACTTTTCATTAGTTATTTGTACAATTAGAAAAGGCTATAAAATATAAGGGAAAAAAAACCCTCTCATATGTTACGTCCCAAAAACGTGTATATTCTGTTAGCATTTTGATGTATATCCTTTCAAACACCTTGGCTCCTTTGTGCACTTATATTTTAGGGGGTCTCCTATGTATTTTGGGCCCTCATGCTTTTACAGTGAGCTGTATATCATGAATTGCTTCCCACATCACTGGTCATTATAAGTATTATTTTTAATTACATCATATGGCTTTATTACAACTTAAGTCAAACATTCACCTGCTTCTAGTAATTAAGACTGTTTTCAATTTGTAGTCATTATAAACCCAATTTTTTACCATTATAAATCTTGCCTAAATGAACATCTTTGTGCCTATTTTTGATTATTTCCTTAGGCTAGCTTCCCAGAGCTGGAATGACTGGGTCATAGGCTATGAATATTTTCAAGGCTCTGCAGTCAGGTTGCCAAATTATCTTCCAGAGGGGTTATAACAATTTCCATTCTGACTGGGAATGAATGAGCGGGCCTGTCTCCCCATATGCTTGCTGGCTAAATTGAAGTTACTATTACTGTTATTCTTATTACCATGTACTGTTCAGTCTGAAAGGGCGTATCAGGCTTTAAAAATTCAACTTTGTTTCTTTTTCTGCTTCTGAATTTAAAAGCAGTACCTCTTCATTACAACTGCTAGAGAAATAGAGAAAAACAATTAAACATGTAGTTCCCTTATAGATATATTCTCTTCCATAATTGTTTAGTGTTGTATATTTCTTTTTTCATTTACATTTTTACATGTCATTAACATTTTTTTAATATGTCGTTTTCAACAAATTTCTACTGGACCATTGTTCTGATAGGTCAATTTCAAATTTAAATTCACCACCTCCCACCCCAGCTATGGGGGGTATTAGGAAATAAATGTCTTTGTCAAACTCTTTAGAGTCTCTGAATTTTTGCCTGTTTTGGTCTGGATAATTCTTTGCTGGTGAAGGGCTGTGCATCATTAGATGTTAAGCAAGATCATTGACCTCTAAGAATTGTGACACTCCAAAACATTTGCAGACATTACCAAATGTCCACTGGGTAACAAACCAACCCTGGGTTGAGAGCAACTGGCCGAGGCCTCCCACCATGTGCTGCTTGAGCTGTTTGTTTGTTTGAGCTGAAGTTTCTCAGGCAATGGCACATTGCAACCAGGCAACATGGAGCTTTCAAAGTTTGGATAGCTCTGTCCATAAAACAGATCTAAATCTTCCTGATTGGGAATGTTCTGGATTGTGGTCATGCTTCTAACTTGCATTTTCATATATACAGAAACATTTTGTCTTTTGCACATACATTAAAATATTAAGGCTGCTGGCATCTCCAAGCCTAAGCTATCCACACATGCCTTTAAATCCCCTCCCAGTTTGCTCTCCACCTAATGAATGTGCTTTTCTCTTTTCATTCATAACTCTTTTTTGGGGGGGTGCTATGGCATCAAGAACTAAATTCTTGCTTAGAGTGTGAGCTGAGCAGAGTAGAACTCGGCAAAGCAAGCCTTTTTTACTGCTTTCTCACTCCACAGACTAAGCATCTTATGAAATTGCTTTCGTTAAGCACCTTTTTATCTATCCAAACCTAATGCATTTTTATGCATTCTAACATCAAATTTGTTTTTTGAAAACTATTTAATATCAAGGGTTCATATGTCATTTACTCTCAGCTAAAGACTCTGAGATTGTTCATTTCGCCCCATTTTGGACTTGTCTCTAAAATAACCATGTTCCCCCTAGAAACTAGACAGAAAATTATAGAAATATAGAATGGCAAACTAAGAAAGACCTAATCAACTATGTGGCTTCACAGTCTCCTTTCATAGATGGAAGAACCGGCACACAAAGGCATGCCCATGGATTACAGCTAATTATTCCTAGTAGGACTCTATTAGAAAGACGATTCCTACACTGATCTGTCTGAGGACGCTAAGAATAACAATGAGATGATTTAAGGGAAATATATATATGTATGTGTATATATATATATATATATATATGTATGTGTATATATATATATATATAATGTGTGTATATGTGTGTGTGTGTGTGTGTATACTCTCGTGTGTATCCTGCTATTGTAGATAGCTAGACAGAGAAAGGAAATAGTTTGGATAGCAAGTACAACATATAACAGGGACATCTGCAAAGACAGAATTAATGAGAAGTTCAGACAATTAGCTAACAGTGTTTTGATGACAGAGGCAGAAGATAATAAAATGTGTTTGGGTGAATCCAAATGAAGAAAGGAAGGGACAGTTGCACAAGCCTATGTCTAAGTGTTTGGGTTTTCCTTTCCAATATTGCCACATTACATCAATCTCGTTACTTGAGTACAGGGTTTTTGGACAGACAGCAGTTAAGGTTACTCTAGATCTCTTGAGTATATTGATGCCAATCGCATGAGCCTCATTTATTTCCCCATCTCTCCAACTTTTATCTTTGTCCTTGTGTAGGTGGGCAAAGGTCTATTCCACTAAAAGGAGAAAATGGTTTCTAAAATGAGCATTTGATCAATGGAATCAAAGAGTCAACACTTACAGCAAGTTTAAAAAAGATTCTTAATAATTTTTTTAAAATCCTCAGTCCTTTGGCTAGTTTCAGTTTCCTAAGCACCTATTGAGCTCAATAAATGGACAATATAAATAAACAGTGTGTCTATTTCGCAAGACACTTGTGATTACCCAGGCCCACTTATCTCCAGCTCTCTGTAGCCTTTCCTTGTCAACTCATAAACTTTGTATTTGCTTTGTGACTCAGCATACCTGGGACAATAACTATATGGCCCTTTATAGATATCTACAGGATGTTTGGTTTAGGTTAGCCATGAATAAATACTGATATCACTAGTCCTAAAAATCACAAGTATGATAAAAATAAATATTGTGACCTTGCAGTGAGTGAGTAATTGGACATGAATTACATTTGTCTTTTTGATAATGATGCAAAGCAGAATCGCAGAGTGAAGGGACATCCTGTATTTATGTGCTTCCACTACAATGGGTAATTAAGTGCAGTTGAATAGTTTAAGGTCAAACCGCGGTCCCTGCCCTTGATTCGCTGCTGTGGATGGCATAGCTGAAACTGAAAGGGTAAAAACAGCAATGCCCTCCAACGGTGAGCATGGTCAGAAACACAGGGGTGACAAAAGTTGTCTGTCTAGCTTAATTGGCAGTCCTGAGCTCAAATGAGATGAATTATAAGTATGCCATAAACAATAAGAGAAACCCAGTAAAAATATTATTGCCTCTGTGAATAAGTCACATTTCTGATCCCATTTCAAGTAACAGTTCCTAACACTTCTGGAGAGTCATGAGTCACTGTACAGATGAGATGGAGGCTCCAGCTGCTTCCCAGGGGGAAGAGATGGCCATATACCCATGCACACATACATGCCCCACACACAGCAGACATGTGCTCTCATGTGAACTTCCAGGAGAAGGCAGGGAGAACTTGGGCAAGTCAGTCCACTCTAGGCTCTTAAGGCCCAGATAAAGAACTCTTGATTCAATCAATATATTATGGGGCAAAAATGCCCTTCATACTGTTTCACCAAGTACCTGGGGCAAAAACTTGAGATCCGTTATACCAATCAATTGCTTCCGTATTTCTGAGTTGCTTCCCTCCTGAAGACGGAGGCAAAGAAAAGTCAAAGCAACTTGACCAAAGCCAGGCCTGGCTTCATGGGTGCTAAGCTAGAGTGGTTGCACAGGTTCTCGCTCTGGTAGGACTCAGGGTCAGTTTACTGCTCTGCTACTCTCAGCTCAAGATTTTCAGCAGCGGGTCCATACTCTCATTTTTCCCTGGGTGTCTCAGTTGTGGAACTAGTTTCACCCACCACCATGGGTCTCAGGAGTTAAGAGCAGAGAGGGACTAAAGAGAAGCAGCCCAGAGGGCTACTGTGTAGTGTTGAGTATCTCCAGGTCGGATCCAATTATTCGTTTGGCACATTCGAAGAGTCTGGCCACGGGCCACTGCTCCTGCACAGTGTTCCCTCACCACTGTCCCTGCTCAGTTTCCCTCCATCACCCTCATTTCACATATACATTTTGTGCTTTGTCTTTCGGTGCCATTGTCCTCTGCAGAACATCAGCTCCATGAGGACAAGACTCCACCTCTGCTGATTCCTGCTCCTACACTGCTTCTGGTGTGTGGCCAGAGTCTACAAATACGTGTCAAATGAATGAATGCATTGACCCAGAGTACTCAGCACTACCCAGTAGCACTCTTGTCCACGACCCTATTGCTTCTTATTAAAACACCACGCTCTGAGCTAAAAGGATTCAAGAAGTGCTGTCGGATCATCTAATAGACCTGACTCTTTCAGAATAAGAATCTATGATTTTAACTGGAGGGAAAAATACAAATCACTGTTATTGAAGAAAAACTTAATAATTGCCATCATACTAGATTATTGGAATAATTATAGAAGGAAAAACATCTAACACTTCTTAAAGACCCACTCTCTACTAAGAGATGGGTACCTCCTTTAATTTAGCTATTCCCCAACACTCTAGTATATGCTTTATGATCTCCAACTTACAGAAAAAGAAACTGAGACTCAGAAGTGATCACTCCCTCAGCCAAGTTCCCTTGGCAAACAAGTGATGAACATTCAAATCAGCTCTTAGTAATGATGACTATTATGAATTACAGCTAAATATAGCAATGTTAATAACTTTTCTGTTTTGGTACTGAGAGATTGAACCCAGGAGTGCTAAACTTCTAAGCCACATCGCCAGCTCTTTTTCTTTTCTTTTTTTTATTTTGAGACAAGGCCTCACTAAGTTACTAATGCTGACTTTGAACTAGCAATCCTCCTGCCTTAGCCTCCTGAGCTGCTGGGATTACAGGCACACACCATCACACCAGGCATTAATAACTTTTTATTAACTATTTTAATAACTCTATCTTCCAAGTTACAGAGTAATTTTTAGGTTTGGGAACCAGTTTTTCCCATTATCTGCCTTTTTCCTTTTTTTCTGAATTTTGTTTTCTTTGGCAAGAATTAAGGGAAGTGGGTCAGGAGGCAAAGTGGGGCTACTCACTCATTTCCTCCAGTACTCATTGACTTAGGGTTTAGGTGCCAGGCTCTGAGCTAGCTGCTCTTGGGGGACACAAGTGAACCAGACATTGTCCTATATTCAAGGAGGTCCTGGCCTCAAGTTGGTGAGACAATATTTAGTCATTCCACACACATCTCCGAAGGGCCTCTCACAGGTTCCCTGATGAATGGATCGCCACCCTTACCCCTCCGGCTGGGAGAGAAGCCCTTGGATGCCAACTAACAGAGTAATCAAAATCAGAAGCTGGACTGTGAACTGCCTGGGTGCAACTACAGGTTCTGTCTTGCTCTAGTGAGAGCCCACGCAGGGCACAGCTCCTGGCACACAAAAGATGCCCCCCAAAATTTGTTGGGGCTTGTGCTTGTCAGTTTTCCATTGTTGTAACAAAATGCCTGAGAAAATCAGACTTTAAGGAGGAATGGTGGATTTTGGTGCCTGGTTTCAGAAATTTCAGTCCATCGCCACTTGGCGTAGTTGCTTTGGCCTCCTTGGGCAAAGTAAATCATGGTGGTGGAAGAGCCAAACTGTTCGCTGTGTGGTGGTTGAGAATCCAAAAGGGAGAGGAAGGGGCTGTGGCCACAATCTCCCTTTCTAGGACCTTCCCACAATACCCCCTTTTCCTTCATCTATGCCCTACTTCCTAAAGGTTCCACTACCTGATGGAAGTGGTCCTATGTCTCATACTTGATCAATTCAAATCCAAAATTCAGTCCTAATCTATCTGTTCCTAGTCCAGTATCCAAAAAAAGTGCGAACCATGTAATGGGTAAAGCTAATTAGTTAGAAGCAGAATAGCAAATAAAAGACCTGCTAAAGGCCTGATCTAGTAGGTCGACCATCTTCCTTGGCTGATACCATGTGGAACTTCAGGAATTGGAATGCATCCACCACAGACCCTACTCCTCCCCGTTTTCCTCAGGACCCCTTTACACATTCCTGTGAACCACCTTCCTCAGTGAGGGCAGTCAACCAAGAGTGGCCAAATGGAGAGTCTTAAGCAAGCAGGGTTCAACCCGACTCCTTCTGACAAAATGCAACATCGGTAAAGGCCCTGGAGTTGAAATGAGAGGAAGCAAAAGAACAAAGAAAGGGTTAACTGGAAACTGACATTTGGGATCTTTTGTAGGGAGAGAAACAGGAAGTCAGAGGATTTCTATCCCATCCAGATGTAAGGTGGAAGGAAGAGGGAAGGAACATTCAGAAAGATAATGGGTCCATTCTGTGTCCTGCGCCTGGGACTAGGAGTAGCATGCAGGGGCCACCTGGGCGTGATCGAAGAGGAGGCTTGCTGACCTGGGCCTCCTGTTTGCTCAGTTCTTCATAGTCCGGGACATTCAGTGCTGCTCAAAGGGGTCAGGTCAGAGTTGGTGTGATTGTGGAAAAATAAGCAGTTCCACACGTGACTCTCCGCTAGTCAACTGCTGAAGCTTTGTGAGACACTGAAGCGACAGCATTTCCAAGAGTATTTAAAAAGAAGCCACATCCAGAAATCCATGCAATGAAAATAATGTGAAAAGAAGACAAAATCTAACATATATAGATATCCATCAGATTATGTGAAATATTAAAAAAACTGAAAACATCTTAATATCAAATGATCATTCAAATTTTGCTGCATTGATTAAAAAGAAAAATATGCAACATTTTTTTGTGGAGAACATTATGTGTACAGGATGTACAATAACTTGAGAAAGGATTTATGTTATAACATGAAGTGAAAAGAGATCAGGACTCACAGCTGTGTATCAGATATGATGAATATAAAAAATTTTTCTCAATTCTCTACACCAGGGTTTGGCAAACTGTGGCCTACAGTCCAGATCCAACCTGCCACCCTTTTTTGTAAATAACTGGAATGCAATCACATTCATTCTTTTTTCATTTTGTTTTGTTTTTGTTTTTATTTTTTTTAAAGACAAAGTGACAGTGAGAGAGAGAGAGAGAGAGAATCATTTTTATTTTTATTTAGTTTTTCATGTGACCTTCGTTGACCCAACACCTCCTCTGTATGTGGTGCTGGGGATTGAGCTTGCGTACTGCACATGCCAGGCAAGCGCTGTAACTGCTGAGCCACCGCTCCAGCCCCACACGCATTATTTAAGTATTGTTTATGGCTGTTTTTGTGCTACAGCAGCATAATTAAAAAGTTGTCCTAGAAACCTCAGGTCTCAAAGCCCAAAATTTTTGCCATCTGGCTCTCCAGAGAAAATGTTTGCTGACCTCTCATCTATACCAAAATATAATGATGATTTTTATATTTGCAGAATTATATTTTTGAGAAAGCATTATTATATTCATATTTTGTTCTCATAATAGATAAGTGTTATTTTCATACTGAGCAAGACAGAAGTAGTTAAAAATATCTTGCTACAAATGGAAATGAAGGGCCCAGTGTAATTTCACTCTGTTCTGAGTTCAGCTATGCAAAGTGAGGTGGTTTTGTTTACGTTTCTCTGAGAATTAGGAAGTCCCAAAGCTGAACCCCAGGGGTGATGATCTGGTACAAATTTGTAGCATGCTCTTTAAAGGTGGGCGTGTGGGGGGTTGTTCTAGATTTCCACAGCTGTAGATTTGGCTGCAATGCAGATTACATAGCCCCTGTGGATTAGTTGAGGAGGTGTGTGATGCTGGAAAGAGTCGTTCTCCAACTAAGAGACTTGCAGCCTGGTCTCTGTAGCATTGAACTAGAGGAGGATGCCAGAACCCTTCTGGGCCTTGGTTGCCTGGTCTCCTGAACTGGTGTCATAGCCATCCTCTGCTGTTAGATAGAGGCTGGCTCAGATAGTCTCTTCACCTGTCTGGATCTCAAATCTGAGATTCATGTTCCATGAATCATCCAGAACATTTATCTGATCAGCTTTCTGCAGTCAGGATCTGGTCCACTGGCCTGGCTGAGTAATGGAAAGCAGGGGGGATGTGAACCAGTGTGGAGAAGGGATCCCCTTGCTCCACTAGGAAACTCAGGCCACCTGTTGCTATCTGGTGACCTGCGAGAACCATATTCCTAAGTGGGAAAGTGAATACTGCTTCCTCCTTCTTCCCCAACCCACATTTCCTCCAGGAGCTTTGACGTTGTGTAACAAATGCCCTGTAATATGTGCAGTTTCATGTATTATTCGAAGAAATTTGGTGTCTGTGGGAAAGAAACACAACCCTGTTCACTCTGGTTCAGTCACCAAGAAAATGTACTAAAATAACTAAAAAGGCAGTTCACCGGAAGAAAAATTCAAATAGATATTTTCTTCTAGTTCGTAGTTCTAGTTTCTATTTTCAGTGGGGATTTCATGGGGGAAAACATTTAACCCCAAGAGCTGGACATTTTGAGACAACATGATAGGGACACCCACATATTGAATCATGTTTGCATTTCCCAGACAGCTTCTGACACCATCCTTCACATGCTTGATGGCTTTTTATCTTCCGAAGAGTCGTGCGTGGGTTGTTGCTTTGTAAGTACAGAATGTAGTGGATTAGGAAGCTGAGGCTGGATAAACTTCACGAACATAAGGCTATCTTAGTTGTACCTTCTATTTACTATTTAAATCCCCCCTCCAAATGAATACATTCTGATGGGTTAATGTGTTGTCCATAGTTCTGCGTACCTAGAATTGGTCTCTTATGACCCCTCGATAACTGGAATAGGAAGGCCTAATCTTCATTCACAATTCATAGGTCATGAAAACCTGGGGAAGAGCACCCTGTTTCCTGTCAGATACAGGTAGCTGGGAAAGGCTACTCATCTACCCCTCTTCCCCATTTCCTAGGACTTCATGTCCATGGTTCCATCAGGGCCAACTAGATCATTACATCTCTGATCAATCTTGATGCTCTCACCAAGAATACACTGCTAGGACTTCAGATTTGTTTCCTAAGTCTGTTCCTAAGCCACAGAGGGAACCATGCCTAATGACTTTGAAGGCACCAATCTGATTTGACTAAGTATGATAACTTTCTGGAAAATCACTCATCCATTCCCAGTTTCAACTCTACATTATTCAGTTGTCTTATATCCAAAGCACACATAGAGTCTCAGGCCCTCCTTGGGAGAAGATGGCCTTTCAAGTCCTGGCTGAGAAAGCACAGGCTCCCTGTAGCCTCAGCTCCACCAGGCAGAAGACCCTCCCTACCACCTCTGCCTTGCACCACCAGGTTAGCACAGGAACTCTTATAATTCTGAGAGGAGCCCTTGTCCATGCTGTCTCCTCTGCTTAGAATGCCTTTCGTCTTTCTCTGCTCATCTTTCAGGACCCTGCCCCTGGAATTCTCCTTTATTCCTGTAGCCACATGAGTGTCCATGACATTCCTCTTACTTCTTTTTCTAGTCCGGATGGGACTTGCAGTTTTGGAATCAGATGACTTGAATTTGAATTCTGACCTTCTTCTTGGTGATGAGACTGGGCAAGTTACGTAGATCCTTTTCATAAAATGGGTCTCATGAGAGAATTGACCCTATAGAATGTGGGCGAAAATTATAAAGGACATTAAAGGCTTCACCAGGTGGTTGCAACAGAGGAATGCACAAGAGCAGCTTCTTGTTACAATAAAGAAACCACTGTGCTGGTAGGCTCCAGAAGGGAAGATTTCTGTCCCCTTTATTCCTGAGCCTTGAGCTTCTAACCAAACTAACATGCACTTATTGCTGAAGCAATGTGTGAGGCCCCAGTGAAATGGGGCTGCTCAAGGGAATCACAGACCCATAGCTCAGCAAAATTTGTGCCCTCATGTTTTCAAATAGTTCAGGCAGGATGTGGATGGTATTTGAATCCGAGCAACACAGAGCCCGGGTGGGAAAAAGAGTCTATGTTGGTTCTTCCTCCAAAATTTAGCTAGTCGTCTGGGAAGGCACTAAGTATTTGGGGTCTTGCTTGGTAGTTAATGATGCCCACCCCATATCCACCCACAATTCTGTCTTTCTGTAAGAAGGCTCCCCGGGACACTTTGTGATATTGGATCATTAGTTTTGTGTTCTACTGTGTATCTCATTTCAAAAAATTGTAAGCATCTGGTATGAATACAGTTATTTTGATAGGAAAGACGAAAGAGATAGGGAGACACAGAATTCTTCCCAACAGCCCTGGAAGGCAGGCCTCACCATGTGCATTTAATAGTTGACGTCTCACAGCTACAAATAACTAGAATGACATTAAATCTATACCTGCATACGTCTCATCTGCAGTCTCTGTTTTCCCTGCTGTGTGGTTAGATCACAACCATGCAATGCCAAGTTCATAAGAAGGACGCCGCCTGTTGGCCAATGGAGGAACTTGTGTTTGTGAGCGGTCCCAGTCCCAGAGAGGGCACACAGTGAAGAAGCCCAATGCCAGTCTCTAGCTCCCACCAAGTCGGTCTGCTCTTTCCCTTGGAATCAGTATAGAATGCAGATTAAAGGAATTCTCCCTATTTCTCTTTCCCCATTAACCCAAATGGTTTTACAGTAGCACCTAACAGTTTATTTTTAAAAGTTGCCTAATATATAATTTATTCATTTGAATATATTCATTCACCAGAAGCATTTTAGGGCCTCAACCTCCATGCTAGATAAGTGAAGATGAACAGTTCAGGGGTGTTTCCTATTTCCACAGAGCATGGAGCCGTACATTGGCTGATGGCCATTTGATGCTCACAACAAGTGACTCAAGTTAAGTCAATGTACCCATTTGAAAGATGAGAAAACTGAGTTCATTCAGTGAGAGAAGGAAGAGATGGAATTCAAGGTTATGAGTTCCTCCTGCACCAAGCACTGAGCCACAGTTGAAGAAAGGACATTAAGTAAACAAAAACATATGAGCAGGAGAGATTTTAAGCACAAATACATGCACTCCCCTTAAAAGACCATCATTTCTGAAGGAGGGAGGCAGGGGCAGTGAGGAGAAAGGAAGGATGATTTGCACACTTCAGTCCAGGTCTCTGCTTCTCTTTTAAATGCCTGGTCATTTTTTGGCCATCTTTCAAGCTCTAGGAAACACTCCGGAATTCCAAGCTAGGAGGGGTTTCCTCTGCATGTCTGGCTATTGTAACTTTACGAGAAACTATTCAAACTTCCTCTCACCGGTTATGAACCACAGGCGTTTGAATGAATTTCGTATTCATTAACAGTTAACCCTTCTCCTTTCTGACTCATACTTTTATATTATTACTCAGCTTTTAGGGTAAGGTGAAGGCTGGGACTGTTTCATGTGCACTTCCCCCTCCCCACACACTCACATAAACGCATACCACACATCTGCATCCTCACATGCTGTTAGAAACACAGGCACGCACACACTTGCTCATAAAATCAATTCTCTCTGTGTGTAAGCGCATGCACACACACACACACACACATGTGTGTGCGTGCGCGTGATCATGGCATAAACCTTTGTTCTTTTGGAGAGAGTGGAAATAAAAAGACTCAAAATACTCAGTTTTCAAATGAACACATAGAGGCCCCTTCTCGTATGTGTGTGTGTGTGTGTGTGTGTGTGTGTGTATGTGTCTGTGCACGCGCGTGCTCTTCTCTCTGTCTCTTTGGAAGGAAGCAGGATGTCATTGCTTACTTTTCTGGTCATCCCCTTACTTCCTATCTTTATGCACAGCTAGGGTGAGGGGTAATGCTTCCATCAAATGGGTGATCTTGTGTTTTTGTTTTCTCTTTTACACAGGGTGAAAAAATTATAAATAATATTAAATAAGGTAGAAAGGTACTCCTGAATTTCAATCTCCAATGCAACAGGTGACTTATAACAGGCACTCAATGAATATCAACTACATGAAAGAGTGAGTGAAATTTACTTAAATGTCATTAGAGCAAAATGAGATTTTTAAGAACATTAATCTTGGACTCTTCATGTCTTCAGTGCGGGTTCTGGGACCCAGAGGGCTGTGTGCTCAGCCTGGAGTCTGCTCTGCTGATCGTGAGTAGAAGGGGCTGCAGCCCAGTCTTCACAGGTCAAGGCCACTGTGATTGGAAAGCTGTTCACCTCTTCTGCGGCAACTCTTCCTCTGTATTTAAAGTAGAAATCGGAGAGGTATACCCCGCAAAGTGAAGTGGGACAGTGGAGCAGTGTCTTTCTTATAGACAGCCACAGCAGGTCATTCAGGTCCAATTCCACTTTATTGTCTTCCCTTGGATGGTTAATAAAGCCCACTTCAACCAACATTTTTCCCAAGTGGATTTCCTTTGCTCCTCTGAGGTCTGATTCACCTTCCAAGAGAGGGGAGTGATGTGGGGGAGAGAATAAAGAGGGGAGGGAGAAGAAGAAAGAGGAGAGGTAGGGGAGGTAGAGGAAAGGAAAAGGAGCCCAAAGATATGTAATGAATGATTATGTTTTTGATTTTTAAATTGGGGTCAAAGAAAAATCTTAAGTGTCCTGCTAACCAAATTTTTAAGATTGCTTTACACCCATGTACACCTGGTTAACCACCACCCAAACCAAGGCAAAGAACATTTCCAAACCCTTCAATCCCTTCTCGCCAGCATCCATGTATATAACAACCCCCATTCCGACCATTGTCCTTACAGGTTAGTCTTGTTCATTTGGGGGCTTTATGTAAATGGACCGTACTTTGTTTATCCTCTTCCACGTTTGTGAACATTCGGGTTGTTCTGGCCTCAGAGCACTATGAATCAAGGCCATTGCCGATGCTTTTGTTCATGAGTCTCAGCACACTTTCTCTAGGGTGTATACCTGGGAATGCGACCACTCGGTCACTGTTTAGCTTCGGTAGATGTTGCCAACAGTTTTTCAAAGGGGCTCAACCAATTTACAGAGAAAGAAAAACCAGCAAAATATAAGTCCCAGTTTCACCACAAACTTACCAACGTTTGGTTTTGCAAGTTGGTTTAAAAGTTTAGCCAATTCAATGAGTATACAGTGGTAACTAAATACAGTTTCTAGGTCATTTTGCACTTTCCTGGTGAGAAATCTGAATGAAATGCCTGTTCCAGTGTTTGTAGCCATATTTGAAGCATGCATTTGTTGTTTGGCTATTAATGTATCCTAATGTATTGAGGGTACGAGTCCTTCATCCTGTGTAACGTATACATACAGTATTATAAAAACTTCATCCTGGGCTGTGGCTTACCTTTTTACTTCTGTTGTCTTATACAAAAAATATCTGCTTTCCCATGGTTTGGAAATACCACTCTTTTTCCCCCCTAGAATTTATTTTGCTTCACCTTTCACATAAGTATATATTTAACCTATAGTTATTTTGTGTATTTTGGAGGTACAGGTCTATTTTTTTACCATCTCTAGACCCAATAGCACCATTTATTTAGAACACCTGCCTCTCCGCAGGCTTTCTAGCTGTCCTCTCTTCGTATTCAAACAATCCCGTTTGGTCATCAAATTACTGGCAAGGCTGCTACAGCTGCAAACACCACGGCCACCCACCAAGAGACGCAAGGAAGGAAGAAAATGGAACAATGGCTTCCTCTCACCTTTATTAAAATGGGAAATCATTCCTAGAAGTTCCCCTGAAGGCAGCCCCTGTGTTTCCGTGGTAAGAATTGTACCACGTGGTCATCCTTAGCTGCAGGAGAGCCTAGAGAATGGGCATCTAGCAAAGAGGAATGGGTGTACCTTGGGAAAGTCAGAGTAGCCGTGGAAGACCCTCTACAGCTATGTTTATCATCACCGAGAACGAAGCCTGGGTGGTGTTAATAATGGAAAGGGGAAAGAGGAAGTGGAGAAGCATGAGCAGTGTCTCCTGCAGGGAAAGGCAGTGTTGACCATATTCCATAACCAGCGAATTTAAAGGAGGTCATCCGTGTGCATTCTTCTCACTTGCAGCTCAACATTCTGTTCCTTCATAGAATTGACCACCACCGGACATGCTGGTTTGAACATCTGTCTATGCACTGTGTCCTCCCATGAGATTATCAGCTCTATAACTGTGGAAGCCGTGCTTGTTTTGACTACTACATGTCCAAGTCCAAGTCCAATCCTCAGGTACAATGAGTGTCTAAAAATCATTCATTGGATTTGAAAAAATGGCAATTGACTAGTCTACATTTAATAAATAAATGAATGGGTAATTAAACTTTGTAACCTTTTATAAAGGTCTTATTGCTTGATTAGTTATAATAACAACCAGTTCAAGTCTTCAACTTCTCCAACTAAGCCAGTTAATGATTCAAACCTGGGGGATCAGCATGGAGATGTGGAGAAATTTGGGACTGAAACCTGAACTTCAGTCAATTATTAACAAAATTATATTAGAAACTATAATTATAAAATAGCTTCTAATTTGGGTTCATAAACTTCTTTCAGACTTTCCTGCAGTTCATAGCTCCACAGCTATCATCTCCAAATCTTACCCATTCTTGCAATGATTAATTTATTATGTTTCTTCCAGTGTTCATTCATTCAAACATGGATTTATTAATTTATAAAACAAACATTTAATGTGGCTCCTCTGGGCTAGGCTCTGTGCCACCATGTGCCTCTCTGCCTGAGGACACTTCCTCTTCCTTCTGTACCAATTTTACATGACAAACTCCAATGCATGTCTAACGGCTCCCTCTAGTAACTCCACCCCAGGGAAAACGCCTGTTCTTCTGGACAGAGTGGGGTGCTTTCTGTGTGGTCACAGTATGCTTTCCATATCACTCAGGAAGAGCTTCAGATCCTTTTGTTCAACTCATTCTTTATTGTCACCTTTTCCTTGTCCTTTAGACTGTAACTGATTGATGGTAGGAATTTGTAGTAATTTTTTTTTGTATACTAGTATCTTGCATAAGTCCGTGATATACATTGAGATATTCACTGGCAGCTTATTCAGTGAATGCGTAAATGAGGAAACCCATATGGGATATTTGGTGACCCATTTTTTCAGGTGAGAGTGGCAGCAATAGGATTTGGCCTGCACTGAGGCCTTCTGACTCTTCCTCTAGTCACAATCCAACCAACCCGGCTGTCCTCTGAGTGCTCCACTTGGCGAGACTCCATTACTCCATCTTTCAAGGAAAATGTGTTCTTCCTGTAATGGGATGGATCATATCGGTGGACCTAGGTCAGCAGTGTTCGCCTCCTCCCCTGGATGAGCATCTGAGAGCAGCAATCTGCGGGCTCATCTTTTCCACCTTCTGTGGGTGTTGCCTGCTTGCAGTCAGCTCCTCAGCAGCAATGGGGCCAACCTAGGGAGCGGAAGAGGGCATTTTCTGGTTCTGAATGTAGATAAGCATCGCCAGCTCTTCCCTTCTAACAGTGATGGCCTCAGATTTTCCTACCTCGGAGAAAAAGCTATATAAGTCCACAGAGGTATGTGGAAAGTCAGAGCGACCCTCACTTGGTCTGGACCTTGTTTTTCTTGTCTGGAGATTGACACTCCTGTCTCATTCTGCTCCAGTGCCTGCCATATCAGAGATGGTTAGCAAATTTTAGGCCCACCTTCCTTGCCCTGACTCCATTCTAAACTAGAAAAAGCCCACGAGCCATTCAGATCTTCTCTTTAATCTCATTTACTTTAGATTGTAATCATGCTGTCTGACATCGTGGTTGTCTACAGGATACGTTGACCTTGTTTTATTCTCTGTGTTAGAATTCTTTCCTAACCTTTTACTCTCATCCTGGGAGAGAGGACTGAGGAGGGAAAGTGGCACTGCGTGAACAAATATTAGTTCCATGTTTGTTTCTGAAGTATCCACCCTACCATGATAAATATGGTGACTTTTACCATGAAGAAAGCCTAATGCCCTGGACAAACCCAATCTGAGTCACTGGGCAGCCTCTCCTAGACAGAGGCCTTTAAGCTGAGACTTGGTGACACTGTGTGCCCAGTAAGTTGCTTCAGATGGGCTTGAAATGCAGTCCAGCTTGACTCTACAGACAATTCTTTTGATTTGCATTCTGCTTTCCCTTTAGACAGCTCTGGTCCAAAATCACTAGAGCCAAATTTTATCCCTGCCCAGTTGCAGTTGGCATGGTGCAACAAATGGCCCTGTGATCTCAGATGCCCAGCAGGTCCGTTAGTGGACCTCTGGGTGCTAGACTGATGCAGAATGCCAGAGCCGTGTATGCCCATCACATTTGGTCTGGCAAATGTCTTGAATAAAACAAAGTCATTCAGGCAGTCAAAATCAAGAGTTCCAGACAAGGACAAAGTGATGTGTTTCTCTAGAGCAAAGCAAACCATTTGCACAGCACAAGCCTGTAAAACCGGTGATTGCAAGAGACAGACCGGGCCTCAGCATTTCAAGCCTCCTATAGTTTGGGGGGTAGATATTGAAACTCAGAAGCTGTATATCTCATCACTGTCACTCAGTTGAATGATAGAATCAGAGTTAGATCCCAGTTCATCTGACTCCCCGTGCAGGAAGGAGAACTGATGGAGTCTTCAGGTAGACTGTGGCCTCTCATCTGATATGGATCCACACACTTATACGCTGCTCATGTGATCTAAGCCTTTCAGAGCCTGTGAAAGAATCCATCTCAGAAGGTTTGATTCACATCAGGTGTCTCCACCTCTGGCTCTTTGACTTGGTGCCCCATGTTCATCCAGATACACTTCAAAGATGCTGCACTTAATGGTTTTACATGTTGAGCAGATATTATTGCGAGCTGAATTGAAGTGGAAATATCGTCCCAATCATTGTTCCACTTACACTGAACAACACTTAGTAGCTAGAATCAAGACAGTCCAAAGCGTTTTCTCATTCTCTGAAGCCAAAGTGATGGGTTTCAACTCTTCTAGATTGCTCAAGGTGGGGGCAATTCAGGAGACAGAGACCAGAAACAGGGAAACATGACAATGGTCCACAGAACCCAGGGGCACAGTTGAGCTTCTTTGTCACCATACATTTGGCTCCAAAGTAGAGATGGGTGGCACAAATGAGCCATAGGCATTGCTGTTTCTTAAGCAAAGGACACTACCAGCCTTTGGGGCAGGGCAGTTTCTCATCATGGATGATTTAGGATTTAGTTGGATAACAGGTATTTGCCCTCCCTAGTCCCTCCCTGGTCATGCAAGTGGCATGCTCTCCTTCCCACCATCACCAAAGGGTTGAACCTTCTCCTGGCTCTAAACTACTAGATTTGGTTAAAAGGACTCAGTGACCCATGGGGATCTGGGTTTCTTGGTTCAAATCTCAGCTCAGTCACTATAGAGCTTTGTGATCACGAGCAAGCTGCCCAGCTTCTCGGCAGTCTAATTTCTTTATAAAAAACAGGGTAAATGGTAGTGCCTACATCAGAGGATTGTGAGAATTGAATGAAATGTTTTATGTGAGCTTTAAAACTCAAACCATGCTAGACAAAAAGTGCATGTTTTTTTGCTTTAATTATTTTTATGCCTTAAATTATAGCTCTAAAAGGACAGATTGGGCAATTTGGTTCATCAACCATTATAGGAATAGTAATCAGGACCAGAAAAATTTCAATGACTTGCCTGATATCTGAAAAAATAAATGCATCTTTCTAAGATTTGAAAGGAAAATTGAGAAACTAAAAATTTACAGATACTAATGAATGTCTGCAGTATGTAACACCAGGGACTCTTGGTAACTCTACTCAATGCTTAATTGTTTATATAAAATATACTGAAGTTTAAATCATAAGAAAAGTGGAAAAATTTGTTAGTAAAACTCAAAAGTATAATTGTTTCAAATATTTTTTTTAGAAACTGGTGTTTATTTTCCATAACCTCATTTCCATTTTGCTTACATTTTCACAGAACAACACCTTAAGACCACTCGGTGGTTGTTCCTACCCACTCAGTGTCCTGAGCAGGGGGAGCTGCAGATCAGTTTCAAATATTTTCTAAAGCAAAGAAGAGCTGGCAGGCAGAACCCTGCTCTCCAAGGCCCGTTCTGTCATTTCTTTTCTTGTCACTCAGACCAAAGCCCTGGCTCTACCTTAACACCTTTTCCTCCTGTCCACCTCTTCTCGTCCTCACAGTCCTGTCTCTCTTCTCTTCCACCACTAAGTCCCTGGTCCAAGCTACTGAGACTCGTCAAGATCATTGCACCATCTCCTCACCGACTTCCTGCCCCTCCCCATCCATGAAACTGTCCATTTAAAACCTGTGTTAGACCAAAGTGTACTCTGCTCAAGTCCCTCCAGGGCTCTCCTCCCCTCAGGAAATCTCAAAATCCCTACCTCTTACTCTTCTCCCACCTCATTTTCTACCAGCGTTTGGCTCTTGATTGTTCTGTTTCAGACATCCTGTCCTTCTTGCCCCACTTCAAATATGCCAAGCACCTCACCCCAGTATCTGTCAACGGCTGCTCCGCGTTCCTGAATGCTCTCCCCTCAGATCACAGCTCAGCCGACTCTGGCCTCTCTCTCAAGAGTCTGCTACAACATGACTTATTTTCTTCATTATCATTCCAAGAAAGGTGCTACATTTTGTGGTTTATTTCGTTGCGGGATACTTGATGGTAGGAGAGTACCTGGGGCACGGTAGGTGCTCAGTAAGTACTTAGAGACTACATAGAATATACGTATCCACGTGCAATGGGGATTATTTCATTATGCTTGATAATATGTCAGATGCTGTCTCCAAACACAGGAGCTTCAGGAAATGGCTTAAAAGGTCTTAAAATATCCTTCCAAGGTCTTAGACTGTTTACTGAGGTTTCTTACCTGTATTTTCACAGAGGGGCTTGGCATTTAGCCTGTGCCGGCCCCTCCATGAGCTGACCTGCTCTTTGGCTTCACTTCTTCCCTATCCCTACCTTTTATTTTTTCCTTTGGGATTGCCGGTTGTGGCAGTTTTCCAAAGGCTGGGTTGTCTTGTGCCTCTTTGCTTCTGTTCATACTTTCACTGCTCCCTGGAATTCCCTCCCCCATTTTCTTTCTCTAGACAAGTCTCACACTTCAGGACTTGGATTTCTCCCCAGCAGACTGATAGAGGCTCCCTTGTTAATCCAGGCAGCCCTGATTCTCTGTTCCTCATAGTCGCCCATGCACTCCACAAACATGGGATGCACCAAATGACTTCAACACTATTTCCTCACATGTCCATCTCTCCCCTTAGGTTGCAAACTTTTAGAGATGGGACTATCAATAAGTGTTAATGCTGCAATGAGGCAGAAGGCAGAGCAGCCATGCATGGCTTTGTGGGGAGATGGGCTCCACCTTCTGGCCTCCTTTCACCCGAGACCCATGCTTTCGTATCCAGGCTGCCTTCTTCAAATGTAGTTACAGAAGGAACAGGGATGGGGGCCCAGCTTGATCTGATTTTGAGTCCTGTCTTCCAGTCAACCAGATATGCTTCTTGAACAAGTCCCTGGGCCTCAGTGTCCTCCTCTGCCTCATGATGATAATGTTCCAGAGCACAGGTAAGGCAAGCAGTGCACAACAGAGTTCAGTAGCACTGTGCAAGAGCTGAGCGCAGAGCTACCTGGGGGAGGGGCTGTGAGCAGTAGTGCTGTTAGATGTGGTGGAACTGTTGACTTCCTCCTGGGGGCCCAGTTAGCAACCTGCTTGGTAGTCAAGTTCAATTTTCCCTTCTTAGACCCTCAGAAAGTTGACTGAAAGTTAACTAAGGTCTCTTGTAGACAGGAGACATCTTTGCCAGGTTCCTATCATTCCCTGTCCCATTCCTTCCCTCCCCAGTGAGTACCCAGCGATCTGCAGGCTGCCCTTGCCCCTCTCTCAGCATCCCAGCAACCCTTATGTGCAAAAGTCCCCAAAACTAACACAATGGACCTGTTTCATGACAGTAGCTCTTCCACAGACTAACACAGGAGCAGACAAGGAACCATCATAGCAACCCCAGAATAAAGAAAGGATGCACTGAGTATTTCTAGTTTGTCTATGATCAGGCTCAGTGAGCTTAAGTCAACCTGCCTTCCAAGTCACTAGCAGGAGATGTCCTATGTTGGCCCCACTGGTCCTCTCAGGGTTCAGAGTTCATAATTACGGCACTCCATTACAGGCACACATTTCTTTCATAGATTTCCATGCATTCATTCTAGCAGCAACAGGAAAAATCAAAAGGGAGCATAACATTTTTGTATTGTCTTTGCTGCCCTGACCCTTACCTCAGTTACCTTGTTTAGGCAAGAGGATGAAGCCAGTGATCTAGCAGCATGGAATGGATATGATGAATCTGACGTTAGTGATAGAAAATGAGTTGGATATTTTTGGCCTCTGGAGTCAAATATCCTGAGTTCATTCTCCTTCCTTTTAAATATTCTCATTTTTATTAGACATTTGACCTCCAAACTCCGACTCAGTGTCCATTTGCAGAGAACCCAATCTGAAAAGGCCAGGTTCCTGCATTTGCTCTTCCTTCTTATTCCTTTGTTCATTACAATGCTTTCTACCCACATCGTTCCAATGAACTCATCTTTAGTATGGGTTCAATGGCCTGATTGCAACACTAATATTTAACTCTCACTGTTTACCTTGGTTTCCTTGCTGCATTTAATGTGGTTGACCACCAGCTCTTTGAAACTCTATAGTCTCCTGACTGCCACAATATCACATGCACTGGCTGCATCGTCTCTCTTCTCCGCACTCTTCTCTTCCTTCTATGCCCCTTTAAATACAGTTTTCCAGGAATATCTTCACTTTATTTTTCCAATGAAACAATATATTTATATTCTGAAAATTAGATGTACCCCCTAGAGCCCCTCCAATTACCCACCCTTGACCCTCCCTTCTTCCCAGGACATCTCTATGAATGCCTTAGGTTCTGCTTCTAAATGTTTTCCCCAATCCAACTCTTCAAATCTCACCCATTTTGATGGCTGCACAATTTTCATTTCCTGTTCTGACCTCCTCTCAATTCCCAGATCTAAATATCCAAATGCCTGATGCACAGTGCATTCTGGTCTCCTCTAATATTTCTCAAAGGCAATCAGTCAAAGGGAATTTGTCATTAGCCTCATTACACACCCCTGCGCCTCATGTTCAGGACAGATATGTAGCAACATTCTCCATTTCCTTCTCTTCCCCATTTCTTCATGATCCATCATCATGCCTATGGATTTTGTTTCTAAGTTTGAGCTCCATTCCACCTTTGACTTTGTTTCCAGTGTCTCTGTACCTCAGACCCTTCGCCTCTCTCACACTGGCCTCAACAATGATCTGGTCAGCCTGTCCTATAGGCCCTTGTGCTGTATGTACATGTGGATCTGGAGGATATAGGGTGATAGGTACACCAGCACTTGATGTATTTCTATCTCTCTATATATTTGGTATACTATCTAGCGCAGTTGAGACTGTATGGCTTTGGTCTAACAGCATAGCTTGGAATACATTAGGGAAACCATAGCACACGTGCACAATGAGTGTGCACAGGGTGTTCAGGTTGCATTGTATCCAACAGCAAAAATAGGGAAATAGCATGAATGTTCATTCATAGGGGAACAAACAAATGAACCATGTCATGTTTATAAAATGAAAAATAACACTACAATCAAAACGAATTATCTAAACATGTGTCTTATTGGCAGACTTAAAGATTAATTTGAAGAAAAGAGAACCTTAGAAAAGTTTTAGATCCTTTGCTATCAAGGCTTAAAATGTGAACTATTCTGTGTATTATTGACGTGTATGCACAAATGGAGCAACAGTTTAAAGCATGCATGGGACATTGAGACAGAAAGTGCTTGCATTTAGGAAGGGGAATGTGGTAGAAGTAAGGCACGCAGGACTCTCCCATAGCATCTAATATTTCTTTACTTTAAAAATATCTGAATAGAATTCTTAGGATCCATCTCTAGTCTTCCATTCCTGCTTGTGGATACCCATTTTGCTCTGCTATTCAAGTGTCAGAAAATCCTTGAATATGAGGCGCCCTGAAAACTAGTAAATGATTCCCAAGTCTCTGTGCTGGGCTGCCCTCCAGCTTTATTGGGTGTCTCAGGAAGCTTCCAGAGGTCCACTCAAATCAAACTCATGACTTCTGGCAGATAAGCACAGGAGCTGCACGGATCACCTTCAAGAGAGGATGGGTCCTGTGAAACTGCTTGGGGCCTCACAATAAGTTGCTGAGGCTGGCTTTGAATTTGTGATACTCCTGCCTCAGCCTCCTGAGTCACTGGAATTACAGAGAAAGTGGCAGGAAAATTGCTGAAAAGAGCCGTAGCCAACAATGTGTCATTCGGACATCATTCAGCCTAGAATTGGATCGCATCTCATGTCACTCTGTGCCTATGTGAAACCTGGACCTCTTTGCAGTCATGGATGCTGATGGTAACTGTTCGATAAGACCTGCAGTCAGAAATGAGGAAGTGTCCTTCAACAATCTGACAGCACTTTGTCTAGCGTTAGAGCTCTGGTCTCCTCTGTTGGTGAGGCCCAGGTGGCTGTGCTGGGGCTTCTGTCATCCTGTGAACTCTAGGTCATGCAAGAACTCTAGAAAGCGTGCTGGAATACCTAGATGCCAGAGAGTTCAGCAGATGCTGGACCGGGCCTGAGAGGGGGAGGGCAGACTGATAAGACACAGAGACTGTCTTATCTAAAATTAGCTCCAGGTTCAGCTATCGAAATCTATTGCTATGGCTTGCAGGGGCAAAGGCATGAAGAAAGACAATCTGACTCACAGAGTTATTTAAACCATAAGTGAGCAGAGACTGTGAAACTGACCCTTCCTCCTTGTGTTATCATTAATAAGTAATCCTATGCATCAGCAGGCAGGAACTCCATTTCTATCACTACAATATGTTACATTTTTTTTTAACTAATCAACTTTTCTTCTCAGGACAGTGTTCTAAACTCCCCGAGATGTTCTGTTTATAGCACCTAGAAATGTAGTTGCTGTTTGCAGAGAAAAATCTCTGTGTGCAGGAATTTAGACGAATGCAGTAATTTCCTTGACTCTATGTATCCCAACTTCCCTATGTGCTGAATGGCTCATAGCAAACAATTTTCATGACTCCAACATATGTCCCTTATTTAAATTTTCAGTGAAGATAATTCCAATTAAAAAACCAAGCATGGAAAAGTATGATGTCTGCATTGAACAGAGTAGTGAGGGCAAGTCTGTTGCTTTATTGTTCCTTATAATTTTCTCTATACTAAAACATTTTACAATAGAAGAAATCGGACAATGTTACTCCTTTGCTTAATATATGCCAAGGATTGTAGTTCATCATAAATTCCAAACTCCTGTGCAAAGCCTTTCCTGACTTGAAACTTGCTACATGTAGTGGTTTTTGTGGCAACCTTGTGAAGATCTATTCCCTTCTTCTCAGCAGAGCCTATCTTCCACTTGGATACCTAAGTGGTTCTAGGGAAACCAAGACCAAAAACCACTTCCAGGTTTGACCTTGGCTTAATCAAGAATGACTCCTGAGCTTCTGTGTCAAACATAAGCGTGACCCTATGTGTAGTAGGACTGATTTAACCTTAGTTGCCTTTGAGAAATATGGGAGGAAACAGAAAATTCTGCCGTTTCTCCTCTCCCCAGGAATGGTCATCTGGACCAAGCCAGTTTAAGTGGAGTGATTCTCAATGGTCCCGATGGAAAACTCAAAACAAAATGTCCCATTTCTTTTCACCATCTATATTCAATTATTTTATTAGGTAAGGTAAGCGGCCCTATCAACAATAGCAATAATAACAATGAAATTAAATGTGTAGAAGGAATTAAACATAATACTTCTGCTGGCCTCAATCTACAGCTGCTAAGGGTGCTGTACTGATTGGTATCAAGCAGGATTTCAGAGGAAGAGCACAGGAGATGTGTTGGAGCCCTTGGGTGCTCCTTGGGCAGGTGGGAGCCACCACGCACAGTTCATGGCCAAGGACTTGGTCATGTGGCCATGTCTGGTTGTAAGATGCGCTGGGAAATGTAAATTTGCTTTGCGCCAGGAGGAAGAGGAAACTGGTTTAGAGAAGAGGCAGTTAGTTCCCACAGGTGGGCAAAGGAAGGTCCTTAGCTCACTGATGCCAATAGCAGCCATCCTGTTCACTGAGGCAAGTCAGGCTAACGATGAAGCAGAAACTCGAGGAAAGAGGTAACAGGGAAATGGACCACAACTTCGAGGGTATCTGTCATTTCATGCAACGTGAATTTACTGAGGACAGTAATGGAGACAGTGTAAGAGACACCAAGAGAACAGCAGCTAGCAAAGCGGAGAGCTCAGCACCTGCTTGGAGCTTACATCCGGGAAGAGCTGGCGTTGTGAGACCAAGATTAACTGGAAGCCTTCTGTGCCTTTAGGAGTTTAGCAATACTGCCACTCTCCACACCCCCTGCCTTGTTCAAGCTAGTTTATTCTCTGTGTTCTGTTGCTTTAAACAGAAAGCATCCTTAATGTGCGCATAACCTCTGCCTCCTCATCTCCAGCTAGCAAAATAGCTTGTCCCCTGCGTATTCATGACAATTCTTGTTGGGTTTTGGGCACATTCCCCTGCAATTTGAAATGCCTTCCTAATGCTGCTCAAAGCCACAGTGATTAATAGTGGGAGACAGAATTCGCAGTGTTGTCATAATAAGAATTCCGAAAGCACCCTCTTGCCTTCATTATTTCTTTCCCTCTTAGGGTGGGTGTTCTTTCTGGTTCATCATTTAAAGGAATGTGACTGTGTGTGTGAAACGCTGAGAGTAATTATATGCATTCTTGAATACAGTGAATACACTGAAACAACCAGCAGCCCTAGTAGAGGATGTAACATTCTGTAGGAACATTTTAGAAACGGTTCTGTAGAAATATTACTTGAATCAAGTCCTCAAACGTGAAACATCAGGTCTGCAGGGAGTTTGTAAAAAGTGGAAGCTCTCGCACTACATTCAAGATCCTCTAGATCAGAATTTCTGAAGTGGAGCCCACAAATTTGTATTTTAGCAACTTTCCCAGGAGTATTTACATTGTGTTCAAGTTTGAGAAAAATGTCTCCTGAGACACTTATGCCTTGACAACATTAGGGGAGTAAACTTGTCTCATGATGACATGTGTAGGGGAGACTAGCTCAATAAACCCAGGCAGACTTTCTACAGGGTTCTCAGACTTGAGATGGGCTCTTGTGGCTTACGAATCTGAGCTGAGATGCTGATGTCTCCATAGACCCTGCCCACTGGGATGTACTGTGACTCCATCTGGCAAAACTGGAAGACAGCTGACAGTTTAGGAAAAGTTGAACTTCAGGAATGACTAATTGTCATACACTATTATTTTGTTATCAGGCTGATATTTATCTCCCTAACTAAATTGTATGTTTCATCCCTATGAGCAGAGACTGAGCCTCATATTTCATATCTGCCCCTGGCCCAATGTTTGTTTATGGAACGTGCTCAATACACACTGTTAAATGAGTGTTGTTTAATTTATTTTATAAATAGATGACCCTAATTTTTAAGCCCTGGGATTCCTATGAGAACATTTATTTTCTATTGATAAGCTGTAATTCATCTTTTTCATTTGTTCTCTTTTTTCCCCTCTTTTTTGCAATTAATCTTTTTTTATTTTATTTTTGAGCAACCTTACAAGATTTTAACAAAATAATATAAAATGTGTATATATTCTGGATATTTGCAATTAATCTTAAATACTCTCCAGATTCAAACAATAGTGTACAAAACTAGAGATTTGGAGAGGGAAGATGGTATCATTCCCAGTTCTCTTTCTTCCTGATGTACTGATCTAGAGTAGATCTCTGAGGCTCAGTTCCTGCCTGTGAAATGGGAGCATAATAATTCTCACTTCCCAGCATTAGTAGGTAGGTTGGATGGGCCATGAGGATGAAACCGCTTTTCACAGTGATACAGAAAGATTAATTGTAAATCTCATGCGAATTTCCAGTTGTTTGAGATCGGCCTACAGGAGAGATGCCCACCTCAGTGGGTTTATTGCAGTGCCAGTCTCTACGGTTAAGATTCGGGATCAGCTTAGGTGCCTCTCGATAGGTGAATTGGTAAAGAAAACAGGGTGTGTATGCACAATTATTATTTAGCCACCATGAGAAATGAAATCCTGTCATTTGCCGCAAAGTGGATGAAACTAAAGCAAAATAATCCAGACACAAAAATAAGTACTATATGTTCTCTCTCTTGCGTGAAAACAAACAGAAAATAAAGAGAGAGAGAAAAGAAAAGAAAAAAGGGACAGAGAGGAAAAAAGAGGAAAAGGGGGCTGGAGTGGTGGCTCAGCTGTTACAGCATTTGACTGGTATGCATTAGGACACGGGTTCGAACCTGAGCACCGTGTACACAGTGAAGTGTCAAACGGTTGGAGCAACGCAAGCCACATGAAAAACTAAATAAAATTGATTCTCTCTTTTTCTCTCTCTCTCGCCGTCCCTCTCTTAAAAAAAAAGAGTGAAAAGGGAAAATTCAAGTTGGACATAGAATAGTGATTATTAGAGACTGGGAAGGGTCAGCAGTGGACACAATGGCAGAAGAGGGGTGGTCAGAGCATGTTCTATGCATGCATGGAAATATCACACAATTGCATTGGTACGTACGATGGATATGCTTTAATACCAAAAAAAAAAAAAAAGGAATAGAGAAAAGAAAAAAGTTATTCTGCCACTCTAAGTGTGGAAATTGCCAATGTTCCATGATTTTTCCAGCGAGCTGGGATGCTTTAGAGACCTCCCAGGTGGTTCATCTCAGGGTTCTCTTCCTGCTTGTTGAACCCACTTTCTCCTTAAGATTCCTGTTCATTGGGAAGCACCACTGCAAAGTTTGATGGTGCTTAATATTCTGAAAGAAATAAATCTGAATAAAGAATCACAGTGGAACCATCGCTAACTTTGATGAATTAACACCCAGGAATTCTTCAAGGTGTCATTTTTGAAGCTTTTTGAATGATTGGTTTTCAGTGGTTCCTACTAGGAATTTTAATTTTGAGCACTGCATCGGCAAATGTGTGCACACAAATCATTTAGTGTCTACCTTCAAGAGAAAAGAAAAGTGCTTATGAAGGGAAACTTCACCTTTCCATCTCACCAGCTTCCTGCAAGAGCTGAGTTTTTCTTTGTTCAAAGTCTAGCATTGAAGAATTTCGTTTTGGAGTTTTAAGCGTGGGGAGGGTATGTTAGATGAAGCTTAGTTGAGGAATTATTCAATATTCCTTCAAATAAAGGAAAATCAACTCCAGTAATGATAGAGATGGTTTTACTGATAATGTGAAATATTTATTAGAGCCCGGTTATGCACCATGAAGGGTACTAAATGTTTTATTCATATAACTTCATTTGATGCCTCATGACGTTGCTGTTATTATTCCCATTCTACTGATTAAGAAATTGTTCTAGAGAGGTTTGGATAGATGAAGCAATTCTTGCAGTTCCTGGGTCTCGCCCTCAGTCACTGACAAAAGCTGAGACCCAAAAGCTCTTTGTAGCCTCGGTTTTTCCAGCTGTGAATGACTAAGATCCATATCAGAACATGAAACAGTACATGTGGAAAAAAAAAACACTGTCTACTGGAAAGTGTATGACATGCTTGGGTTTTAAAATTCTCTTTTTGAAATCTCATCATCATTGCTGCTGTTTGGAAAACAAGCCCGACTGTAAAACCAGCGTGACAAGGCGAGATGGGGAAAAGGATTGCCATTTCCTCCCACTTGCTGCGTGGCCTTGGTCAAACCACTCACCTCTCTGTGCTTCGGAATCCTCATTAGTGAAGTGTAGATAGTAGATAGAGGCTTGTGTGCATGCATGTTGTATTTGTGTTTGCATGACAACAGAGCTAGCACAGAAGTGCTGTCCACATTTTACCTATTATTATTCATTTTATTACGGTTTTCTCTTGGAGGGCTACTTCTGCCACAAACTTGGGAGAAGACTCTAGAAAGGGCAACAAAGAGCAGGAGAACATTCTGGCACTCCTGCACGCACTGCATGTGCTGTCCAAAGCGACGTTTCCTCCAGCACAGAGACGCACCGCCTCTCATCCCCAACCTGCCTGACCTCCTCGCACCTTCCAAGCGAAGATGCGTCAGCAAACCCCAAGAGAGACGCTGCCGTGAAGGGTCTTATGAACTGGCTGAGTCACTGCATTGTTTATTATTCAGGTTTTTATGTACAGATGATTAAAGGAACATCAGCATCTGGTCTCCTCCAATTATAAGAAAAAAAGGTGTCCCATGGAAACCCACGTGGCACTGAGGGCTGTGTGTGTGCTTCTCCTGTCCTCCTAAACGGCTGCCCTAGTGCACTCCCTGGGCCATTTCATGTCAGCCGGAAATCCCTCCCTGGTTGGAATTTCCATTTTTGCTGAGTTTGCATATTTTCATTGTATTCCCTTTGTCACCAATGCGCAGAGTCCTTAAGCATTTGTGGTGCATTTGCTGCGGTGTGGAATGGTTTCTTAGAAACGGGATATTAAAATCCTGTTTTGTAAGCCGTTCAGGCTTGCTGTGCAGTCTAGGAAATGATTTTTTCCCCACAGTTTTCTCAGATAGCAACCTATCTGGGGCCTGATAACTGTGTGTAAGAATCCGTTAAAGAAACCTTGATTGCTGAAAATCCAAGCTGGTACGGGGAAGAGACTGCAGTGATTCACTCCGGGAAAGGACCACGGAAATATTTATTAAACATGGTGCTGAGCATTGAGTCAGACTCTTCCACATCCCCCACAATATGTGATTTGGTCTAAGAACATACCTGCAGATAATGATCATAATAATTGTGTAAGATGGAAATCATCACTATTGAGAATGAAAAATCAGAGACTGCAAGAAGCTATGCACAGAAGTTTAGTACATTAGACACAGCCTTTCACCACCTTCACTATATCTATGTAACAACTTGCCCCACACCTTAATGACTGAAAATGACGTTCATCATCTCAGTTTCTGTTACATGTGATGCGCTTGGCCAGTGATTGCTTCCCTTGCTGATGATATCGCTGCTCTTGATGTGGGGTGTAGCTGAGCTGGGATGTAAGGGGATAGAATCAGGAAGGTAAGTTTGCAGTGGGGGAAGAGGATGTGTTATTGGTCATCCCCATGTGGACTTCTCCATGTTCTTCCCCTTCACGTTGACTGCTTGGAAATTTCTAGAATGGCACAGAAGCCACATGTTCCAGAGGGCAGAATTGCTATCTGCTTAGATTCCTGAATGACTGCACAGAGAAAACCCCTCCCTCCCAACATGAAATTTATTTGCACCCTACCTGGACTGCTTCTTAATAACATGATAAAAAGTTTAGTTGTGTTGAGCAACCGGTTGTACCTTCAGGTCTATCTGTTCTCATAGGCTAGCCTAAACTAGTACATTTCTGATCAATATAATATTGAAATTATAAGGACTGATAACGCAGAGATATTCTAAAATCTTTCATATAAGCTATTTCTCCTTGATATAATTCTCTTGTACTTTTTGAAAACTTTTTTTATTTTTCATTTAAGGCTTTCTGGGAAATCCTTTAGGCATATCTTGGCATGATGTAACTAAAAAGAGAGAGAACATGAGAGGAAACCACAGTACCTCATGCTTCAGGATTTTTAAAAAAAAATCTATTTCCTCCTCAGTGGGAACAGGGTGGTGGTCAGCCATTTGTAACCCATGGAACATTGAGTTTCTGAAATTCAAATATTTTTAACTCATGAAGGCCAACTTTAATAATGAGGTTAACACGGTAATTACCCCAAATATGTAAAATCCATATTTCAAACACAATAGCAGGAAACCAGCAATGGGTAGGTATATTTTTGACTTTCAGAGAGTACAAAGTGAAGAGGAGCCCCTGAAGACCAACGCTGGAAAAACAGAAGAAACGAGCTTGTTCTTTTTTTAAAGAGCAGTCAACCTCGAACGCACTACCAATGACGGTGTTTCATTTCAGCCTTCCCCCATGGTTTTGTTTCTCATGGTTTGTAAAATGTGAGCCTTTTTGGTTATTCTGACAGATTTTCCAGCCCTAAAAATATCAAGGGCTTAACTGACAAGTCATGGGTATTTTTTGATAAAATAAATTGGCCCTGGGAAATTCTCTCTCTACCTACTAGAAAAAAAGACCTGTTCTATTAAAGGTCATAAACACAGGCAGTAGCTGACCCTTCCTGTCCTTCTTCACCATGTTCTTCTGCACCAATTTTCACAGAAAGGACCAGGACTCTTTGGAGTAGTATTAATGTGTTTGCTGACACTAAATAACGCGGGACTCAACATTGAGCACTGCTTTCCTGTGACTTTTCAAGCCCTAAAAATATGAGAATGAAATGGGTATTTGTTCTTACTTTAAAATCAAGTGGTTGGCTTCATCTTGCTTTCAAGGCCATTTATTGACACCTACTGCATGCATATGCTCTGATTGCTGAATGGTAGGCAGAACAGAGATGGAAGTCCATGGAGACCCACAGCTAGGAAGTGGTGGGTCCACCTTCAAAACCTCTTTACTCCCGACTCACGCTCACATGTGAGTTCAGTCAGTGAACATGAATGGCGTCTTTGGATCTGACTTTATGAAGTTATAGATCCTGTCCCTGGCCTCATGGGATTCACAGTCCAAGAGGGAAGCCGGATTTAATCACAAACAAATATTTGCTTTTAAAACGAGATTAATGGGGGCTGGAGCAGTGGCTCAGTGGTTTCAGCACTTGCCTGGCAAGCACGAGGACCTGGGTTCAAAACCCAGCACCATGTATACAACTGAGTGTTGGAGCAACTAAGGCCATGTGAAAAACTAAATAAAGTTATTTCTCTCTTTCTCTGTCTCTCTCACTGTCCCTCTGTCTTTATAAAAACAAAAAATAAAAAAAATGAGATTAATGCTACAAGGAAAGTGACCAGGATGATTTGAGAGCGTATGATGGAGGATCCAGCCATATTTAGTGATTCTGACTAACGGCTTCCTCCAGAGGAGTCTGAGGACATCCATCTGAGGCATTGGCCTTAGTCAGCCAGGAGTGGCAGATAAGCAGTGACCAGCTCCTTCAGCAACAAGCAGTGCTGCTGGTCTCCCCAGCCATTGAATGTGGGCTGGCCTTTGATTTGATGTGCCCAGCAGAATGGGGAAGAGTTAAAGCTTCTTCATTTGTTCCCTTGGAATGCCACCATGAGACTATTAGGTGATGGAGTCTAGCTCGGTCTCTACTAGAGGACAAGAGGCAAGAGCATTAAAAGAACTGTTCACTTGAGTCTCCTGGCCTCTTCCAGCTAACAACACGAACCACCTATGAGCAAGTCCCTTAGAGCATCCATCTCCAGTCCAGTTGCAAGACACCTGCAGCTTGCAAAAGTGACAGATGATAGCATCAGAATTAAAGCAGGCTGAGCCTAGCCTGTTCACTGGCCACAGAATTAGGAGCTAATCAGAGGGTTGTCATTTTAAGAGTTTGGGGGTGGTGGTGGTGGTGGTATATTACATGAAAATAGATTACTAACACACCAAGAGAACTATGGCAGCTGGGACCAAATTCTAGGAGAGGGAGACACGTGTAAAGGTCGTGAGGATGGAAGAAGGTAACAGAGATGACAAAATAGATTTCAGAGACATAGAAAAGGCCCAAGTCAAGTGGAGTCAAGGAGCTCAGTTTTCATCTAAGAAAGCAGCAGAGTCACTGGAAAGGGGCATGATTAGACCTGCTCATGTGCACAGACGCTCCTGCTTTTGCCAGATGCAAGCTCAGGGCAAGGTTCTATATTAAGCCTACGGGGTAGAAGATCCTAAAAGCTATTTCGCTGTTTCACTGATTGGATCATCAAGATCCTCAGTAGAAGAAAGTAAAGCAGCCCAGGTGTCAGGGGCACTTCAAAAGCAGAGAATCCAAAGGACCAGACGCGGCAAACTACCTCAGTTTGAAAGTATCAGGGCAGTCTGTCTATCCCTGGCTGGAAAAGTCATTCTTTCTATAAAAATTTCCCACTGAAAATCTGTCTTTGATACATTTAACTCCTAATCAGTCTAGTTCCTTGAAACAGATTGGCTGGTAAATAGGGAGGGAAAGACTCACAGGGAAAGTCCGCTGAATCACTGAGCTAAGTTTCTGCCTCTTGACCTGTTAATTACTAGTGAAAATTCCTGATGTTCAATCAGTTATATCCACTGACTTGGAAGCTGGCTGGGGCACAATGGTAAAGACAGTTGGCCCAGTAGAATGCAAGATTTGAAAATAAATTGTTCATTAACCAAGAAAGATCTTTAGAGGTCTGATGGATACTCTGTTTCTTAAACAATTTGAATTCAGCACCTAGTCAAGGAAATGTTTTTGGGTTTTGGAGTTAGTCTTAGGTTTAAATTTGTGCTATGCTATTTATAACTTGCATGATGTTGTGCTGATTAATCTATTCTTGGTTCAGTTTCTGCAACTGTATAGAGACAATACAGTCTGCTGACTGTGTAAGTGAAGATTAAATAAAATATACACAGGAAGCACCTGCACAATAAGTTATCAATTAAAGCTAGTTTACTTGCTATTGCTTTTCAGAATTTCTGAAGAATGTTGGAGGATAGGTGGCAATAGTATTTGGGATTTTTTTGCTGCATAAAAATATCTGCTTGAATTTTATATTTAGCTTTGCTATAGATTCGTCTAATTTTAAACTGGAAATTATTTCCCTAGACCATGTTTTAACCTTCTTTGACTCCAGTTCACTGATTCTCAACATTGGCTGAATGTTGGAAACCTTCGGAAAGTTTAATGAAAATAACAATGCTTATTTCCATCCCCAGAGAATCTGATGGAATTGATCTGATTTATGGTCTGGTTGTTGAGACAGTGTAATGAAATGTTTTGTAAATAACTACCTGAATGAATCCATTGAACAACAATAATTTGTAGACATCAGGGAGGTTACCTGTAGAACCTACTACTGCTCTGGTCCTCTAGTCATTTCTGCTATGTTCACAGAAATTACATCATAAAACAATTTTTTGGATTTTCAGTCAATATGGGCAGTGAATGAGGCTGAGTACACCAAATGAACACTCAGATATTCCCTGTGCAAACCAATCTTGAACAAATGTGTGCTCCACAGTGATGCAGGGAATGACCCAATAGTAGCTCATGCGTTTTATATAATCTCTGGTGATGTGTCTTCTGCCCCTGTTTAATTTTAGTCTTCTTGCCTTCACTCAAAAACTAATTCCTCAATTAGGGTATGCTGCCACCAGGTGGCAATAAGGGCCCCTCTCTTGATGACCACCTCTGAATAATTGTTCATTTGTGCAATCATTCATTCATGATTATTTGAAAAGGTTGGTATATCTATTCACTTTGAAGTTCAATGCGTAAAGTTTAATTGTACAACTGAACTTCCATAGTTATTTTTTGTTTTAATAATTATAAAGATTGGGGCTAGAGCAGTGGCTCAGTGGTTATGGTCTTTGCCTGGCATGGGCGAGAATGTGGGTTTGAACCCCAGCACTATGTACACAATGAAGTGTCAGAGCAACAAAAAACAGATGAAAAACTAAATAAAATTGATTCTTTCTCTTTCGCTGTCCCTCTGTCTCTTAAAAAATAATTATACAGATTGTATGCACACTTCTGCATAACTGACTACATGTATGTGAAACTCTACAGGTATACATGTAAGAACACCTTGAGAGAAATTAAAGTTGAAAATAAAAATTGGTATCTTCTTCATTATCTCTTAATTACTAGTCACAGTTTAATCATATGTGCTAGTTTCTATTCTTCTATAGCCAAAGTCTGTAGTTAGTGCCTTAATGAGATCAAGCAGTACTGTGGAACTTCAGACAAACATGATGTTAAAGTTCATTCACATAGATTCTCAAACTTTCTAACAATAAGTATTTGCAATTGAGGATTTATTAAAATAGCTGCTTTCATGGATCCTGTTAATGAACCAAATTCTATCAATGCTACTCTTAAAAATTTATCCTTCTTCCCTTTCAAGTAGAAGAACTAGAAAGAAAATAACACAGCTTTGGGTTATTCCTGTGTCTGTTGATTCTTCATGATCACTTCCTCCAAAATACAAGAAAGAAACTTTCTCCTGCTTTTAGAAGAGCAAAGACTCAATTGATGTAGCGATTCGCTCATGTAACTTGCATTATGCACTGTGATTCTCCTTTACCAGATAAACTTCAGTTTAACATCACCTTAAGCTTTTTTTAAAAAAGTTTTTATACAAAGTTGTTATTGTACAATCATAAAATAACAATATGATATGCATATATTCTTAAAACAGAATTACCCCCATATTACCCACACCCCAGTCTCTTGAATCTTCTATATTTTGCCCTTACAAACAATATTAATGCTTAGGCTGAGAATTTTCCAGAATTGAATGATTGCATAAGTGTTATTTGGATTCCTTGGGGGGTAAGGAGTATGCTATATTGTTGCTTTACTCCCTAGAGCCCTCCCTTTTCGCCCTTCCTCTATCCTTCCCCACCTCTCCCCTCCCCCTCCTCCACCTGCTACATATCTAAGGTTGCCCTAGATTATGTGTTGCTACGCCTTTGCTGAGTCTAATACATGAGATTGACTACCTTTCACACAGACCTGGGTTTAGCTCCAGCCTCCAGAAATGAGGGAAAACATTCGACCCCGGGTTTGACTAACTTTGCTCAGCATGATTTCTTCCATTGCCATCCATTTACCTTCAAAGGCTAAAGTATCGTTGTTTCTCATTGCTGAGTAGAATTCCACTGTATGTATGTGTGTGTGTATATATATACACACACACACCACAGTTTTGGACCTATTCTTCCAGTGAGGGGCATGTGGGTTGGTTCCATGATTTAGCCATTGTAAATTGAGCTGCTATGAACATAGATTTTGCTGTGTCACTGTAATGCTAATGCACTGATTCTAACTCCTCTGGGAAAATACCCAGAAGAGGGATAGCTGGATCATATGGTGGGTCCATCGCTAATATTCTGAGGATTCTCCACACTGCTTTCCTTAACATTTAATGGACTACTTTTGACTTTACTAAGAAAACTTAGAAATTTTTCTGAAAGCATCATGCTGCATGTAAGGAGAAATAGACAATGTCATTGTTCCTCCCCTGTATGAAGATATCTTTTTGAAAAAAGAAGTTCCAGTAATTTTCCCTCTTCCAAGTTGAAATTATCCATTACAGGACACATTATAATGACCCACAAAATATTATAACCATGCATTTTTAAATTAGAAAGTACCATCTTTGAGCTGAGCATGAGAAATATTTGCTGCCTCAAGGATGATTGGCTAGAATTCTGATCAGTGGAGCTGCTTCCTGCTAATTGGGGCCTAAGAAAACTAATTACATCCTTTCCTTTGCAAATATAGAACACAAATTCTGGAAGGTCATTAGCCCAAAGTGTTCTCTTGTAGCAAAGCTGAAAAACTTTCTAGAAAATATCTGCAGGAGACTCAACTTAGGTACTGAGACCTAAGTTCAGGAGATGTTAATATTATGAACATTTCCATGTAAAATTTAAGTTGACAACTGATAGCGACATTAGAAAATAGATATTTGTGGGTTTGATCTTTATTTTTTAAACTCTGGAAAATATTCCAAAGATTCATGAAACTTTAAAAGTCAAACCCCTATCTTTAAAATTCTGTTGTGGCCACTCTGCAAAACTCTTTCATTTCATTGTACATACATAATTTATTAGGAATTATGTAGAGTGGATATACGCACAAAGGTGCCTAAAAGATTAAATCCATCATAGAGTCTTACTGTGAGATGATTCAAGCATTTGTGAGGGTAGAATGGTCAGATCTTAAAGGAAGCAATTTGGAAAGGGAACAGTTGGAACCAAGACTCAGACTTGTCTCTAAATCCTGAATCTTATGTCTTCTCAACATTTCTGCAGGTATCCAGAGGCCTATGGGTTTGTTTTTCCTTCAGGGATTTGTGTTCCTCCTTCCAGATGACCTTCACTAAAGCCCATTCCCTGCAAAGGTTTTATTCCTCTTGCTTTGTACTGAGTTGATTGTAGAACTTAATTAGTACATGTCATCACTTGAACTTGAGGGCCATCACTTGGAGAATTCACTGTTCAGAGTTGTAAGTGGAATAACAGCAATCAGCATCACCAGGGAGCTTGTTAGAAATTCAACATCTTGGGTCCTTTTTCAGTCCTACTCAGATAATATATGATTTAACAAGATTTCTTTTCCATCCATGAATATATGCACACTAAGTGTGAGAAGGAATGAGAGTCCAAAGGAATGGTAAGTGGAAGACAATGAGTGTTTCCACCCTGAGGACTGTAGGGAGATTCAAGTCCCCACTTTTCTTCCCAACTATATCTTTCTATGAGCAGAATTTACTGATCTCATTGGTTTGGTTTTAGGACACTAAATATAGAGCTAGGAGAAGAGAGTGGCAAGTGAAGCTCAAAGGGTGCAATATTTCCAAAATAATTCACTCTTGGGTGGTACCCTGCAGGTGTACAGACCTGAGGTCACATGCCTCCTTAAGCTGCTCACCCTGTGGGTCACTTTCCCCACTCTGGTCCATCCCTGGTGAGTGCTCAGGTTCACCATAGCATGAGTTCACAATTGTTGAACGGTTATCTACCTGTGGGTGTCTCTCCTCTATTTTCATAATCTTCATAATGAAACGTCCCTCTAGAGTGTGTGTGTGTGTGTGTGCACGTGCGTGCGCGTGCGTGTGTGTGTGTGCCATTCCTCTACTTCTTTACCTTTGTCTTCTGTGGTTTGATAGCGAATTTGGGAATGGTGTTGGCGAGGGCTTCAAGTCTATTTAATTGGGCCATGTAACCCCAGTTCACTAAATTCAGAGCAGTACCCCAGCTCAAGATAATCCAGACCCTGTTTGCCTTTTGTTGCTGCTCCTTGTGGAATTGGGGATTGTTCCACCAGGCCCAGATCCAATTCTTTCTTCCTCATCCTGTTGCCCTTGGACACATAGCAGACATCTCATTAGTTATGTTCTCTGAAATTTGAATGACAACCCTTCCATCCTCCATTTACTTTCCCTCTTTGTATCAAGATATCATTTCAGGCTCAATCCCTTGGAACCTAGTGTCTTGATAGAATCATTATTGATTGGCTTATTGCAGAATTGGAGGTAATATAGCAACTCTAGTGAAGCAGCATTTTCCTATTTGCATTTCATGTGGGTCAGCAAAATGTGTCCTACCATGGAGCCTGCATAGTTAAAATAGTGTCCTGAGATGCACAAAACCTCTGTGGCAGACTTGGGCTCACATTCAGGCCAGACTATGAAGATCCCCATGGACCATCATTACCTTTGACCACCTAAGTGAGACTGTCTGAGAAAATCAAAATCCAGCTTAGTACACCATAGGTATTGCATTTCTCAGACTGCCCTGCTCAGCTTTTCTATCTGTATGGAGTCATTGGACTCTACTGGTCCTACCTGCTTCAAGAGTGAATCCTCATCAGAGGCTGGAGGAAGCTCACAGCTCTAACATTCTGGTATAAAGGACAAATGGCCCATACTACTGGCCCAGACTGTGACCTGCTTCTGAACTCCAGGATGCTCCCTCATTCCCTTCCAGTTCTACCCAAAACCAGATATTGGACCCCTGAAATTAGGACATTCACTTGTTCTTCACAGATGACCTTCTCAGTTGGCAGGTAGCCCTGCCTCACATTTCCAAACCGTATCCCATAGTCAAATAGCTACCCTAATCATCCATTTCTTCACTCTTCCACTTACTCATCAATTCGATAATGTTTATCGAGCAACTTCTAGAAGCCAGATTCCACTGTGCATCAGGGACACAATAGAGAACAACACTAGTCTTATGGATTCATAACGTTTTTAGTTGACAGATATTCATTCGTTAATATCACATAGATATTAAGCAAACTCTAGATTATAAGAATTTTTCTTGGCATCGAAGATGAAGTAGAAAATTAGCAAGTATAGTTTCTGCTTTTGTGAAGCTTACATTCTACCAGGGTAGGTTGGGGAGGGGAGCAACAGACACAAAATAATAATATGCAGATAGTAGGAAATGGAGAAAATTAAAACAGAAGAATGAGAAAAGGATCAATGAGTAGTTGTACCCTCAGTAGGATTACCAGGGATGTGTTCTCTAAAAAAGTGACGTTTGATCTGAGACTTGAATGAAGCTAGAAAGTAAGTCATATGACTATCTGTGGGGAGTGATATCTGAGAAGGGGTGCAGAGGATGAAGATCTCAAGGCAGGGATATGTTTGAACTCTTTGAGGAAGAGGAAGGAAGACACTGGGCTGGAGTTGAGAGAAAAGCAGAGGTGAGATTGGAGAGTGTGGGGGAGCTGGGAAGAGAGGGCAGCTGTGAGAATTTTGGATTTTACCCTGAGAGAGATGAGAATGCACCAGAAGATTCTGAGCAGAAGGCTCATCCGTTGTGACTTGCTTATTGATAGGTTCACCCTGTCTAGCAGAGACTAGACTTCCAGAGGCAAGGCTGGGGCAGAGCACTGTCACCAAGGAGGCCTTCGTGTTGGTTCTCCAAGAAAGAAGGTGACTTGGATGAGGCCCCTGAAAGAAGTGGTGGTGATGATACTTTAAAGATGAAAGATCAGAACAGGAGTGTGAAAGGAAGAAAGAAGCTGAACAGAATGAGTCCAGTGCTTTTTGGTTAATGGGATTGGCATTTACTGAGATGAATCAAATAATCTCCAAGTGAGATTAGCGCTGTAGTCAAAAGATGCTAAACTGTATCACTTCCCAACCTTCTATCCATCACTCCCCCTTCTGTCTTATGCTCTCTGACTAACCATGTTTCCTCTCATCACAGGGACTTTTCACAAGATACTTCATGTTAAATATTTTTTTAAGAGAGAGGGACTGTGAGAGAGAGAGAGAGAGAGAGAAAGAGAAAGAGAGAAAGAAACAATTTTATTTAGTTTTTCATGTGCCTTTCGTTGCTCTGAGACTTCATTATGTACATGGTGCTGGGGTTTGAACTCAGGTACTTCCAGCCCCTCTTGTTAAGTATTTGAATGTCAGATAAGAATGATGGAAATCAATATCAAAAAATGCAATGAATGAGATCGATCAGATTTGTGTTTTGAAAAGTTCACTTTGGATATAGACTGGAGTGATGATTAGGAGAGGACCAGTGTAAATGGAGGGGAACCAGTTAGAAAATGGCTACAGAGATCTGGAGTGAGAAGTTGATGACTTGGACCACAGTGATATCACATTAGATAATGCCTGATATTGCAGGGCCATTCTGGATACAGTAATTTATAGGGTCATCAAAACTAACCTACTTGCCATGTAGGCACACCTCTATTTATTAGGTTGTATTTGAATCGCTCATTTAATGTGTCATAGGAGAAAGGCAAGAGGCAACCAGCTGGCATGGAGTAAAAAAATATAGGAGGAGGTTAAATGTGGCCTTTTGGGTGGGGCCCTCAGGAAACTGTGAGCCACTTCCAGGAAGAGATGGCACATCTCTTTGACACCTCAGTGGTTTTTCAATTTTTCTTCAAATAGTTCTTCACTGTCTACCCATGTACTCCTTTCTCCTTTCCACAACCTTCCCCCATACCAGACCATATGAAACACTTAATTCTGCCCAATTTCTGGGTATTAATCCCTGTTCTCATTTAGAATTCTTAACAGCTTAAAAAGGAGGCATTATTGTACAATGAATAAGAGCCCCTCATTTTGAGTTGGCCTAACATGGACTTTAAACTCGGTTCTACTGCTTACAAACAATGTAACTTAGGGTTTATTGCATCATTTCTCAGAACCTCAACTTTCATATTTGCGAAACAGTGAAAATTATAACAATTACCTCCTAGGATAGTTATTAGCATTTAAAAATATAATTTCAGGGGACTACTGACTTCTTGTCTCACAAGAAGCTTGAAATTCACCAATTCGTACTAAAAAGTAAAACACTAAACAAACTAAATAATCAATACCTATTCTTGGATCCATAAGAGAAGAGAGGTGTTAGGTCGAGCCACTGCCCTCCAAAATTGGAGATTTGGTACAGAAAAGCACAATGTACTGAAGTAGAAACCTGTAAGCTGATACACCCATGGAATCCAGTACCACACTGGTGCCTTAATTGATGAATGATGTGGGTAGTTTTGGAGAGAAAATCTTGCAGGGTTTAGCAATAACAATCTCACACTTTTGCGAGTTCTACTTCCTGGAGTTCTAACAGGTTCTCACAGGGAATTTTAGAGAAAAATCCCTTGTGCCTTTGAATGGGGAGGGGAAAGGGAGCCATTGTGAAATACAGAGCATGTTTTTTGCAAGGTCTGTCCTCAGACAAAATCAGAGCCCACCCTGATGGAGTTTTGTTAGAACCTAAATGCTCTGAGGAAAAGAGATACCCAACTCACTTCACCCTATCCATCCTGAACCACCTGAGGGGGAGACAAGGAATGGAGAAACACTTGTGAAGTTTGTAATCTACTGGCACACACATTAGAATTTAATATCTCATGAAGAAAGTTCTAAAACTCCCAACAAAATACTAAAAAAAATCAAATCCAACAGTGAATGAAAAGAATTATTATATACCACAACCAAGTGTAATTTATCTCAGGTATGAAAGATGGATTCAGTATTTGAAACTCAATTAATATAATTGATCACACTACCAGCCTTAAGAAGAAAGATTACATGGTCAATAGATGTGGGGTCAAAATTTGACAAAGTTGAACACCCATTCACAATAAAAATTCTTACTAAATTAGTAATACAGAGCTTTCTGCACTTGATAAAGGATATCTGCAAAAATGTGCAGGTAACATAACACTCAATGGTAAGAAACTAGAAATTTCCATGCTAAGTCAGTAACAAGACAAGGATGTTCCTTCTCAACTCTTTTTCGATACTATATTGGAAGTACTAGGTAATAAAATAAGACAAGAAAAAGAATAAAAGTTTACTCATGGGGAAGAAAGAAATAAAACCTCCTTTGTGGATGTCATGACTGTCTTTATAGAAAATCCAACAACAAGAAAAATCCCTAAACAAATAAATGACAAGTGCTTTCCTATATACCACAAATGAATAAGAGATATTTGAAATTAAAAACATTATTTAAATTAGTACTCAAAAATGAAGTATACAAGTATACATATGTATACATATGAATAAAACAAAGCAAGATCTATATGATGGAAACTACAAAAAATCAAATGAAAACTTAAAGAGCTAAACAAATGAAGAGAAATTCTATGTTCGTGGATAAGAAGACAGTATTGACAGTATATCAGTTCTTTCCAACTTGCTCCATAGATTCAATGCAATTTCAATCAAACTCTCAGCAAGTTATTTTGTAAGTATTCACAAATTATTTCTAATGCTTATTGGTAATGGAAAAAGATCCAGAATAATCAACTCTATTTTGAAAAAGTGCAAAGTAGGAGAACTGATACCATTCAACTTCAAAACTTACTAAAAATCTAAAATAATCAAGACAGTATGGGGTTAGTAAAGACTAAAGATATCAATAGTATAGAGACACCAGAAACAAATCCACACACATATAGTCAACTGATCTTGGACAAAGTAGAAAAACCAGTAAATAAACAAGAAAAACCTTCTAGACAAATGATGCTGGAACAACTGGACATTCACACGCAAAAGAAAATAAAATAAGCTAGACAAGGACCTGAAACCTTTCAATAAATTTAACTCAAAATGGGTCTTAGACCTCCATTAAATTAAAAAACTATGAAACTCCTAGATATACACAGGTGATAATTTTTAAAATGTGCAACACTGAATGCATGATCCATGAAAGAAATAATTGATAAGCTGGATTTCATCAATATTAAAAACTTCTGATCTGTAAAAGACAATGTAGAAGAATGAGAAGTCAAACAACAGACTGAGAAAAAATGTTTGTAAAAGGCACATCTGACAAATGATGTTATCCAAAACATATAAAGAAAACCAAAAATAGAATTTAACAATGGTTCAAATACCTTAACATACATTTCATCAAATAACTTGTAAGACAACAAACATATGAAAACATGCTCTTTATCATGCATCATCGGAGAAATGCAAATTACAACAACGAGATACTACAGCACACGTACTTGAATGGCCAAAATGCCAAACCATGACAGTGTCAAATGATGGCAAAGATGTTGATCATCAGGAAGTCTGGCTCATTGTTGATGGGAATGTGAAATTGATATAGCCTATTTGGAAGATGGTGGATAATTTCTTATAAATATATTTTGATCATATCATCCTTCATTGAAAACTTGCATCCATACAAAATCTGCACATAGATGTTTATGGTAGCCTTGGTCATAGCTACCAAAACTTGGAAGCAAATGATATGCCTGTTAGAAGGTGAACGATCAAATGAACTGTGGCATGCCAAATAGCACCAAAAAAGAAATGAGCAAGGAAGCCAGGAACAACATGGAGGAAAATTAGATGCCCAGTACCAAGTGAAAGTAGTCAATCTGCAAAAGGTGCATCTTGGCCTGTTCCCAGAAGTAGGTAGAGCACAGGAGATTTTCAGGATGATGAAGATAATCTGTTATATACTAATACTATAATGGCGGTTACATGTCATTATAAATTCGTTCAAAACCATAGAAGGTGTACCAACAAGCGTGGACCCTAATGGAAACTATGACTTGTGGCTGATCTTGATATGCCACTGCAGCTTTGTCAATGGTAACTAATGCCCTACTTTGGTGGGGGATACTGATAACAGGAGAGATTATGCATGTGTTGGGCAGGGAGTATATGCGGAATTCCTGTATTTTCTGCTCAAGTTTTCTATGAAACAAAAATGCTATAAAGAATAAAATCCATGTTTAAAATGAAATGAGTACATGATATGCTGTGTTAAGAAAAGAAGAATGTCACTGAAGCACATGATGCAAAGTCTGAGCAATAGTATTAGCTGACATCTTCATCTCTAACAAGCAGTGTTCCAAGTGTGAAATGTATATTAATTAGTTTTCTCCTCCAAGCTATCCTCTTATTCCCACTTAACAGATGAGGAAATTGAGGCTCAAAGTGCTTTGGTAGCTCATTCAAAGGGTCAAAACCAGGGTTTAAACCCTCTCGGTTGCAGATGATGCAGCCTCTCTCAAGTGGTGTCACTCAAAAAGGGCCACTGTTAGTGTTCTGACTGGACATTGTCAGGACCTGGCATTCCAGGATCTCAGTAAAGGGGAGTTCTAGCCACCTGATTATTAACCCATCTCACTTCCTGAATTGTGTTATTCCCTTAACTGTTGAGAATATTTTTACAAAAACTGGATCCACTTTCTTAGAAACCCATAGGAAAGAACAGGTGCTTGAATGTTTGATGAACAAGCAAGTGATCAAGTCATAACCATGTATTGCAGACCCTGAAGAAATAACTGTTGAGCAAGAAAGTAAAGTCTGGAATGGTTGATAGGCACAGTGAAGCCCCCAGGGAGCCCTGGTTTAAAGAAGAGGATGACTAGGCTTTGTTGAGTGTGGTGGCAGAGCTAAAAGCCTTTGTGAGAGTCCCCTCTTTTATTGTACATGCATCCAGAGTTTTTGCTATTTCTACTTAAACTGTCATGGTGAGAGGCACCATGTGTGGGGGTTTAGCATGTAAGAGCTCAAGCCAAACCTCCAGATGTCTGAATTCTGGTTATACAATATTCCAGGCCTGTGATGTTGGGCAAGTAGCTTAACCTTTTGGTGTGTCTATTTCCCATCTATCAGACAAGGGTCAAATAGTACTTATGCCATTTGACATAAGTGAGAATTAAATGCAGTAATTTGCACAGAGGTTTGCACATTGATTGTTTTTACAAACCCAGTAATCAGGTCATTTGGGCATCTTCCCCTCCTGTTCCAGCTGCACGGTTGCCACCTAAGTCCTGAGCCCATTGTGCTAGTGGGAGCTGGTTAGGGAGGGTGAAGGTGCACAAATCATCAATCTTCCAACTCTAGCAAGGAGGCTGCTCCCACTGCACAATGTCATTCTGCAAGTATACAAGGTAAGTCCTGGGAATGGAAATAGTTTGTTTCTTCCTTTCATGTACTGCCTTTTTGGGCACCACCAGGTCTATGGTTATATTCAGTATACAGATGCTAACTTACATATCACTTGCTTGGTGACACTAGACTGAACAGAGGGTGGGTCTTGTGCCCAACTAGGATTTTCAGCACCAAAAAGATGGGGCAATGGGGTCATGTTTGTGTTGCTCAATAGTGACACCTGTTGAACCAGAGGGGAACACTTGTCTTCCAAGTGCAGTGGGAGGAAGCTTCGGATTACACAAACCCAAACAGCAAGAACACAGAGCGACAAGCGAATAATGCACAGGGAGTCATCTGCTCCCGTTTGAATTGGTTTCTCTATTGATGGAATTGAGCTCACTTTAGCTGGATAAAATCAACCTTAGCAGCATCAATGAAAACAAGGCTCTGTAGAATTAAAACAGCATTTAGAGACAGGCAGTAGACTTTGGTCAGCTTAGGGAAACTGAGGCATGAATCTATATACAGATATATATGTGTATATGTGTATATACGTATGTATGTACAAGATATCATGAAACAGTAAAACCTGGTCCAGGAATTAATTATCTGGATTGAAATTCAGAAGACTTTTCACTTCAGAACAATTACTTTTATTTAAGTCTCTTTTAGTTATAAATATAAAATCAATATATGACCTTCTTTCCCTCCCTTCTTTTCATCCTTCATTCCTTCCTTTCTCCTTCCCTGTTTCTCCCTCCCTTTCTTCCTCCCTCTCTTGCTTTTCTCCTTCCCTCCCTTCTTTTCCTCCTTCCCTCCCTCTTTCCTCCTTCCCTTCCTTCTTTTCTCCTTCCCTCCCTTCCTTTCTTCTTTCCTCCCTTCCTCCTTCACTTCCTTCCTTTCTCCTTCCCTCTCTCCTTCCTCCCTTTCTTCCTTCCTTTCTCCTTATCTGTTTCTCCTTCCCTTTCTTCCTCCCTCCCTTTTCTCCTTCATCCCTCCCTCCCTTCCTTCATTTATCCTTCCTTCTTCCCTTCCTTCCTTTCTCCTTCCTTCTCTCCCTTCCTCTTTCCCTTCCTTCCTTCCTCCTTTCCTGCATAACTTCCTTCCACACACTAATACCTAACAGTTTTGCTGACACTGAGAGTCCGGCACTGGTCTGGGTATCAGCGATGAGAACGCACGTGTCTTGCGTGTGATGCAGCTCATCAGCTTTCCAAGAGCCATTCCTGCCTGTCCCGTAGCATTTCACTGACAGGTGGCATCACAGAAGTGGGAAGGACGGTGTCTGGCTAGAGAAATGGGGGAAGAGTGGAAAGTCAGTGAAACCTTCACTCAGGAGTTATGAATTAGGTCCTGAGAAGTGAGGAGAACTTTCCAAATTGAAGTACTCAAACTCAATGGCATGAAGGTGGATGGTGTTTTGGGAAAAGCTCCATGACCTTGTGTATCTTTTTTTTTTTTTTTAGAGAGAGGGACAGTGAGAAAGAGAGAGAGAGATAAAGAAACAACTCTTATTTAGTCCTTCATGTGGCTTTTGTTGCTCTGAGACTTCGTTGTATATGTTGTACTGGGCTTTGAACTCACGTACTTGCACATGCCCGGCAAGCGCAGCAACCACTGAGCCACTGCTCCAGCCTGACCTTGTGTCTCTTTGACGCTGGCAACATTTTAGTGCAGAAGATGAGCCTAAGGAGATGGGTTGACCGCAGGTAGAGAAGGGCCTTGCTAAGGAATGTGCTACTATCTTAAAGGCAATGGGGAGCTATTGAAATACTTTTTAAAATGTCAAGTATTTCAGAGCAAATACCCCTTAGGGACAGAACACTGGCCGCAGAGTGGTGGATGGATTGAAGGAGAGAGACATTGTAGGTAAGAAGCCCAGACTTCGTTTATTATGGGATTCCTTTGGAAGTAGTGTGGGGCACTTATAAGAAAACAGAGGCTGTTTTTTTTCTTCCTTCTTTTTTGTTTTGTGATAAACGAATTGAACCCCGGGGCACTGTACCACTGAGATGCATCCCCAGCACTTTTTATTCTTCATTTTGAGACTGGGTCTTCATAAATTGCCCAGGCTATACTCAAAGCTGCCATCCTCCTGCCTCAGCCTCTTGAGTTTCTGGATGTACAGGCAAGTGCCCCAGGCCCGGCAGTGCATAGTTTCTTAAAGGTGGTAGACCTAACTCAAATCCACGCACAGTCGGGACAAAGGAGTAGAAGTCTACAGGCCAGTCTCTTCCTCCTGACATGGACTTGGTGACACCACAGAGGAGTGCCGTGAGGGTAGATGAAGCAAAGTGTCAAGTGCTAGAATGTGCGGCCTGCAGCGGGAGAAGTGCTGGAGACTCCAAAGGGACACCCTAGTTTGTCATAGAGTAAACATTGATAGAAGACCATGATATACAGTTGGTGGGCTGCCTCAGGCTTATGAAGTTTCACGCGTGTATCGTTGCACGCATGTGCGCACACACACACACACACACCCCAAGACATCTTACTGTGGACTGTCACAGTCAGAAAGAGGTTTGCAAACAGGAGACGCTTCCTGGAAAGTTTCTGGATACCCCGGTTGGTAGATTCTGGAACACCGAGAATGGGGCTAGTTCCTCCTCTCTTTTGGCTTCTGGCTGTCAACCCTGGAAGCAGGCCTTTGGTGGCCTCCATCTTAAGTTTAGATTTTGACCTCATCTCCTGGCTTGAATGTGGGTGGAGGCGGACGGCCAAGTTCACATGGCTGTGTTCTCCAGCTCCAGCTCTCCTGTCCTCTCTGCTGTCGGGCAGTCTCATTCACTCCTCACAGAGGCAGAGACTTACCATCTACAATGTTTTTTTTCAATTCATGGAAATGAATCAGATGTGCGATGGCGTCACTCAAAAGAGAAAGCTAATTAAAAAGGCCCCCTTTCCTTCCTCTTGGAGACCTTCAATAGTTCCCCCTTTTAGGAGACACAAGCCAGGAAGGAAGCTCTTTAGCGCAGCTGTGAATAGAGAAGTGCCGGCTGGGGTTGGGGGAAACTGGGTGATCAATCCCAGTTAGACTGCTAGGCCCCTGGGGACGTGCTTAACTTGCTTTGTCTATTTCAAGGTTACAATAAACAGAGTAACCTCAGGCTAATCTAACCAGGAGGAACATATGATAATGGGACAGGATCCCTAACTACAGATAAGCATGATGGAGTTGCTGTGTAGACAACGATGTTCCGGGGGCGCTCATGCAGGGGTGGATGTGCAGGTAGGCCCTGGAGGTCGCAGAGCCATTTGTAAGTGTTTATATATGTCTCCTCTTTGATATTCACAACAACTGCAAAAGGCACCCATCCTTATCACTGCAGCTGTCCAGGCAGGAAAACTGAGGTGCAGAGGAGTCCAGGGGCTTGTGCCAGGTCATTTAACGAGTTAATGTGAGAGCTAGGATTTGAATCCAGACCACTTGGCTCTGGAGAAGGCGCTCACACTCGCTCCATTGTGCACTTGCATACTTGAGAAGTCACAACTTAGTTTAAAACACCGTGTGACGGCAGGAACAAAATTGCCCGCAGAGCATGGGGACCAGTACAGTGTGGGTCCAATAGAAATGTGTCATATTTGAGCTAATTGCTAATATTTTCAAATTGGGGTAATTTTGCATAAAAACATAGGCTTCTGTTTCTTAAAGGAAGTTCTGAAAATCCGGGGCTTCCTGTTGCATGGGCACCACTGGACGAAGCTGAGTTGCTGCTGCTCTTATTACTCAGGCTCTCACCCGTTTGCTCCAGGCCTCACCACTCCCTATCGCTTCCCCTGAACTAAGCCATTTTGCTTCTTGTTCCAGCTTCATTCATTTATATTTCCCATCTGATATCATGAGCCTGAAAGGTTTTTGAGTTTGTGTCTCTTTTTGTAGAGACAGAAGACTTCACTCTAAATTCAAAGTGAATCTATACTGTATTAACTTTGGGCAAGAATTCTTTAATATGCCCAAATCAACTTTTCTCTTTTAAATACTTGAGGGATAAAATTACTACTCTGCTGTTGCCTCATCTGTGGACTGGGAAGAAGAAATGCCAGTCCAGCTTGAGGTTGCTAGACGGGTGTCCTGGGACAGTACCTGTGAATACACTTAGTAGGCCATCAAGCATTAAGAGCATTCTGAGGTTTGTGAAGCATTTTATACTTTAACGTCACTTTATGTTAAGTCTCATTGACTGCTCTAAATAGCTGTAGAGTAAGTACATGATATACACTTCGTGGTCTGTGCAAATATGCACCTTCTACTCTCCAGAAATGGAAAATGATGTTGAAATTGGTTAAAGGACGTGGCTAATGTTGCCCTGTCATGTAAGTGCAGGGATGGGACAAAGCCTTAAATCCGATTCATAGTGGGGGACATTTCTTCCATAGTATTGTGATACTTCTAACCAAGTAGACCCATTTCCGAATACCAAGGTCTCTACTCCAGTCACCATTTTGACATAAGACTTGCGAAATCTTAAAAACAACCTTGACAGTCATTGTAGTAAACAGGGGAAACATGAGCCGTGGAACCGCACACCTTCCCACTAGGTTCCACAGCTCACTATTGTGACCTTGGGCCAATGTCCCACACCTCTAAATTTCTTTCTTTATTTGTACAATGGAGATCATGTGACCTGCTCAGTCTACCTCAAAAATTGGCTACGAAATGCAACTGAGATTACATTAGTGATATTGTGATATCAATGAACATTATTATTTGAATATGTGCATCTTTTGGCCTCCCAGCTAAAGGTTGGCCTTCTTAGGGGTAAATTGTGGTCTGTCATCTCTGTTCAGACAGGATCCAGGCACTACCAAGCAGTGAGACATCAGTCATCAGAAGATCCAGGCACGAATGATTCATTTTGGAGGCTGCTGTCAAAAACTGGGGGATGATGTTAAGTGCTGTTTCAGACTGTATGGGATATTGGTCCCGGAGATTGGAAGCCTTCTTTGTCCATCCCTTGTGAGCAAGCTACACTGTCAAAAAGCAAGATCTGGTGTTGGGGTGAAGGAACATTGAAGTTGGAGTCAGAAAATGTGGCTTTAAATTTTGGCTCAGTGCTTTAGAAATGGTGGGTTCCCAGGAAAATTACTTCACCTTTCTGGCCCCCAGGTAGCTAGTCATTATAAAGGTGTTTTGGAAGGAGGAAGCATTTACATTAGTCCCTGTCCTGCCCACGAACTTTATTACAATGAATTCCCACTGGGAACTTTTGCCAGGCTGGTATTTCATTTGTTGTGGTGTGTTCGTGTTCTTCCCCATTCCTTTCTCCTCTCCCTTTCCCACTCATAGTGGGCTACATTGATTTCTCTTCATTTCACCCGAAGTCACCCTGTCCACAGTGAGGGCATTTCTTCTCCCTAGGCTGAATACAGTGAGTATGCCCAGTGTCCTTAATGGTAAGAAAGTCAGATCCACTTAGTGTAATTTGGTTTCTTCCTCAGAGTCAATGCCGCAGGAAATATTTGAATGAGCTGTGTGTCTCTTTTTCTTACTGAATCTTAGGCTGGATCCTAGAAAAATTCTGGTTAAACTAAACAAACAAATGATTCAGCGCAGAGTGGAAACACTGCCAGCCCTGGCTGCTTGTTCTCTTTCTAGTTAGGGAATTGAATTGATACAGGAACTCCATGGTGTTCTCAGGGAAATCCTGTTGGCGAGGGCTCGCTCCTCAACACCGCTAAATTTAGGTCACAGCTCAGTGAAGAACAATTACAGATCCTAAGTGAAAGATAATTTACCCGTGACATCCAGCAGGACAGTTGGGCAGGCGTTCTTATTTTCTTGTTAATGCGGTGGGGGTGGAGGCCACATAGTGGGGATGAATGTTGACGGAAAATCATTTTCTGACCTTCGCATCCGCTGGATGACCTGCTCCGTGGCATATGCCAGCCCGTGTCTTTGCAGCAAGCCAAAGCTGCTCCTATGGGGACCCGCAAGATGGCTTCCTATAGGGGCCCAGGACCCAGGAGAGGCCCCGAGAGGCTTGGGTGGGAAGAGGCAGCTCAGATGTCCTTCACCCAAGTGCCCGTTGCTCCTACCCTCTCCAGATTCACCTCCTGTCTCTCACCTTCTGCCCTCTACCCACCTCACTCCATTCTCCAGCCATCCAGAATTACTTACAGCTTTTTATACACTAGCCTTTCTGTCCTCTTTTGCCTTCCTGTTCCTCTAGGCTGGTACGTGTCCTGCTGCTCCTCTTTGACTGATTCATTCCTGCTTTAAAAATGGTTCAGTTGCCACCTCTTCCAGAGCTTTCTGTGACCCTTCAAGGTAAGGTATGCTGTCTTCCTCTGATTTTGCTCAAAATATTTACACTGTTTGCAAAGATGTTCAACTCTGAGTCCTTTGGAAGTGGGAACTGAGGTACCCCACGAATGGGTTCTCAAGCACATTGCTTAGTAAAGAAATGCCTTTCAATCAAAAATATACAATGAACGAACTCAGCACTGTGGAAACAGAGGAGAAACGATAACCAAAGTAAAAATGACTTCATAAGTCTGAATACGGGCTCAAGGACCAAGCTAATCACTAGTTTGATTTTCACACTATACCTGGTCTGAACAGGATTGAATCACATTTTTTTTTAATAAAGTAACTAGCATGTTAGGAAACTTTGATAGGGACTGGGGAAAGGAAACAAAGAGGGAGGAACTCCATCTAATTCCTAAATGATAGTCTCTCTGTACATGGGAAAGTGCATCCAAGTCCAGAGTGTGGTCCTGCATCTATCACTTAACTAGTTTTACAGTCTTGGGCAAGTCCTTTTGCCTTCTGAGGTTTGATTTCCACACCTGTCAAATGTGAATTAGAAGTACTTGGCAGGGTTATTCTGAAGATCAAATAAGATAAAGTATATGAAAGAGTGCAGTTCCTGATAAGTGAGTACAGCAGATTAATTATTTTCTTCCTTTCAGGACAGAAATGTCTAGAGTGGAGGAGAAAAAATAAAATTAAAAAAAATATTAAACAAATGGCTAGCACAAAACAATCTTCAGCTACAGGGACAAACAGAGCGGGAGCAAATTTAAACAGAAATGTTTTGTAAGGTAAGAGCTTTGCAGGAATTTGAGGGAGTGGCAGGGAACAATTGAATACTTTGGATCAAAATTTTTCAGTCTGGAAAAAAGAAAAAATTGGGTTAACTGAAGTTGATTCCTGAATGCATAATTAATACTGTTAAGTTTTCCGACAGCATACTCTGATTCTGATTGGCACCACTCACCTTTAATGATGAATGCAGATGGCTTATTTTATCTCTAATTCTACTTTGAAGAACTGTATATTTTATCATTTAATTTTTCCATGAAGTTTCCTTTCCATGTTACCTAAGTAATTATATCTGCAATCAGTGTTACAAAGAAAAAAAATAATAAAATGAATGCAACATTACCCACCTAGAAAAAGCTATTAGTTTTTGATGTCTGTATTTTCAGATTCTTTTGAGAATGATTATAATTTTACATACTGTCATCAAATTGTATATGTTGTATTAAAATGTGATATTTTTCTCTTAAAGCATCATGAATATTATTATATGTTGGAAGACCCATTTGCTGGTGGCCATGAGAAAGAAATCTTCTTTGGACACACTTCCCTATCACAAATCACTAGACAACGTAATGAAGAATTTAAAACAATGATTTTCCAACACAGGATAGGAGGGAGCTCAGGCTGTACTCTCCAAAAGAAAGGAAGCCAATGAGGTCAAGCCACAGTCATCAAACCAGCTTTGTGCCAAGAGACAATTTATGACGGTTGACCCAGGGCCAGGGACTGGATCAACCTGGTGGCATCCAGAGTTGTAGAGGAGGACATCATTTGGGGCAGAAATGTAGGTAACTCAAACTTGTGGAGAAAGTGCCAGAAAAGATGAATCCTAGAAATTGGCATATAATGTTCCCTTGTGACACCAGGAATTGTGATTTGTACATGCAGAAGATGAGACTGTTTGAGGCTGGATGAGCAGCAGCCTTGTGGAAAGAATTCTCAGGGAGTCCCAACTTGGCAAGTTGACAGAGCTCACAGAGCGCAGGGGAGTTGGAGGATGGGGCCTTGAGGACAGCTCAGGGGTGCTGGAAAGATCACACCTTGAGAGGCTCAAAACCACCCTTAATTAAGCTTAAAAATAAGCGTAGGCAAAGTCAAATGAATCCACAAATCTCCTTTTAAATAAACTTTCAGAACCTCAGTTTCTTCGTCTGTCATGTTGGAGTGGTACCTGTGTCTCCTGCCTCGTGTCCACTGCGGATCCTGTAGAGCTGTGTAATGCCATACGTGCAACAGTGGCCCTCTACTAGCTTCAGTTCTCATCCGTGGCACATAGCAAATACTCAATAAATGACTGGATGCCCTGCTGTTCCCAGGAAAGAGCTGTCACCGGTGTCAAAGCCAACATAAGGAGTTTCTTCATAGCCACCATGCGGAATCACATCCAATGGGTGAGAAATAGTGACCCCTAGAAAGAGTCTGTGGCTCAATCAGCTGGCTGAGGACCTACTGACAGTCCCCAAGGACCTCTGGAGTGAACTGAAAGACCTTTATCATTACATCCATCACATGGGATGCTCTTAATTTACTGAGTTGGCCACCTGACCCAAGAGGCCTTGATGGCAGAGAATGCTTTTGTGTCATCCACTAGAGCACAGTGTCTGTGGCACAGTAGATTCACAATAAATGCTGAAATAATTAAATTCAGAAAGCTGTCACTCATCTGCAGAAGAAATGATCAGACAATGAAATTCTCTGCTGTATTCCATTCTTCCCAGGGACAAGTAATGCTATAGCTTTCCTGCTTAGCATTTAACAAAATCTTCCTTTACCAAAGAACACTATTTCCATCTTTCCTCCCTAGCATTTATGTGGACGCTCTTTAGATGCTCTGCTGGGACAGTTAGGTGATATGCAAATGACACTGTTGAAATGTGCTCAGAGTGGAAAGCCACTACTGCACCCAAGAACTGCACGAGATTAGGAGTCAAGAGGAGGGAAAGGTTAGAATATGTTCTAGTGAAAAAGCTGGAAGGTTCTCCCTGGTACCTTTCCAAGCAGGAAAAGGAAACCTTAGCATTAGTTAACCCCTTCATTGACCTCACCCCTTCCATTTGAAGCAAGGGGATCCTTTGTCACCCCCTGTCTTTGTCAGGCTCTCAGAACACACAGCAGCTCAATCTGGTCACCTAGTGATCATGGTGTATTCTTTGGACTCAGATCATCTTGAATGTGATCCTGGCTCAGCCACAGACAACCTGGGAGATCTTGGAAGTCCTTGATGCTCTCAGAGCCTTGGTTTCCTTACCAGTAAGTTGGAGGCTCACCTAGAGACTTGTCGTGAGGATTAAACCATGAACTGTGTGTCCTGACTCCATGCTATTGAAAGGAGTACAAATGAAACACCACTTTGAAAAGCATGTGGGGCAGATATTATCGTCTTGGTCTTCCCCTGTAGACTTCTCTGGATCACTGCCCCAGAGGTCATTCTTTCTTGGGTGAATTGATGAGTAGTCTCTGTCCACCTTCTCATACCAAGGAAGGCTCAGGTTTCTTTCTGGATTTTTGGACTGTTCCAGTGTGGCTTTTTCTTAGTGACTCACTTCATGAAAAACCACCTTCGTGACCTTCCTGAGGTCAGATTAGCCTGTACTATTTATGTATGGTTCATTCTTTTTTATTCAGCTCTTTGATGGCCACTATGCAAAGGAATGTCATGAATCAGGGAGTGACTCTGAAGATTCAGTTACACCCAAGAAGTCAATGTGAAGGTCATCAGATTCTTCAGGAATAAACAATACAGTTTTTGACCTCCACATTATTTCTGAAGGCTAAGGAATATACTTTTTCAAAATTCCATATTGTATGCTATTTCTTTGCTTGAAATATACTTTTCTTCCTCCCCCTAATTCTTTTCTTCTCTCTCATCTCTCTAATTTTGACTTCATATATTTTCCCCATGAAACTTTCTCTCTCTTACCTTATTAATTACTGGGTTAACATTACAATGATAAGTTTTTTTTCTATATAAAGTTTTGGTACAACCAAAGTTTCCCTTCCATCCCTCAAACACACAAAAATGGGGTTCCTACTTCCTCATTGATCCACGACAGTAGCTGGAAAAACTACAGTTCAAACTTCTGCAAGTTTCTCTTGCACTTCTTGCTGTGAATTCTGGGCTTACCAGATGATTTGTAAGTTCTTCGATGTATAAGGTGGCCCATCTGACTTGGACTTCCCTCCATGTCCTCTGCGGCACAGGCATGCTGGCAGAGGAACAGAGCTGATTATGGCATGTGGTATCCAAAATGCTGGTGAAGAACAGTGCACTGTCCCAATGGTGACCGCAAAAATTATGTTAGCTTGGTGCCCCTAGGGGGAGCTCCAGCTGGCCTTGGCAGGCCCTTGATATCCAAGACCTTTCGTGTTCTTTTTTTTTTTTTTTAATTTTTATTAGAAGTATATAGAGATACAAATGAGGGGGAAACCTTATCGAACTAACAGTAGTCAATGTATATATACTTTGTTATCCAGGGGTAATGCCAAAACATGGATGACCACCTTGGGTTTCACCTGTTGCAGTTGCCCCCAGAAGAACTCATGCATTAAATGGGTATCTCATGGAGGAAAGACATAGGATTCTGGGATGGTTCCCCCCTATTCCCACTCTCCAGTCTCCTATGAGTTCTTCATATACCCTTCCCCCTCCCCATTCCCCTCCCTATGCCTCCGAGTATCCTAGGGAGCCATCCCCCTATTACTCTGAGAGTCATTCAATTTGAAGTATTGTTAGGTTAGCCGTCTACCCTACTGCTTCCCCATATATACTAGCATCCACAGATGAGAGAAACCATTCGGTCCTGGAGTCTCTGAGATTGGGATACCTCACTTAGCATAATTCTTTCCATCTCCATCCATTTGATTTCAAAAGCCATAATATCGTCTTCTCTAATGGCTGAGTAGTATTCCATTGCATATATGTACCAAAGTTTTTGTATCCACTGGTCGAGTGAGGGGCATCTGGGTTGGTTCCATAGTCTAGCTATAGTAAATTGAGCTGTTATAAACATTGAGGAAGCCACATCACTATAATATGCTGATTCTAACTCTTTTGGGAAAATCCCCAGGAATAGGATAGCTGGGTCATAAGGTGGTTCCATCCTTAATTTTTTGAGGATTCTCCACACTGCTTTCCATAGTGGTTGAACCAGTTTGCAGTCCCACCAGCAGTGTAACAGTGTTCCACTTTTCCCACAGCCCCTCCAGCATCTGTCATTGTTTGTACTCTTCATTTTTGCCACTCTAACAGGAGTGAGGTGGCATCTCATT